>CM062082.1:5135813-5259675 GCA_031163375.1 Conogethes punctiferalis
TTAGCAAAATCTCGAAGAACTATACTTAGTTTCGCTTGCTTAGGGACCCTTAGTGGTTCTTGACCTCCGAAACTACAAGACGGCATTCTTTTTTATTTAAGCCCCTCTCCACCCAGTTGACGACTAGCAAGCTCTAGTAGGTTGTAAAGTATTATATCAGAAAATTACACTTCCTCTACCTGAGGTTGTCTGGAAGAGATCGCTTACTAGCGATAAGACCGCCTAGATTGTATCACAAGAAGTCTGTATCACCTTTCTGTATTTATTCTGTATTTTGTGTAATAAAGAATATCTATCTATCTGACTGGCTCGGTGGCTCAATTGGTAGTGACCTCTGCCTCTGAGCAAGGGTCGTGGTTCGATCCCCACACATTACAAACATTTGTGTGCATGAACATGTCTGTTTGTATTGGTCTGGAGGGTGTTTCTATGTATAATATGTATTTATTTACAAAAAAAAAATGTATTTAAGTAAGTTTATCAGCTCTCTAGTACCCATAGTACAAGCTTCGGCTTAGTTTGGGCTAGGTGGCGCTGTGTGGCCAGCGTGGCATGTCTTGGGTTATTTAAGTATAAGTAGAGCCCTTCTATTTCCTTTTGTCAGCTCCAACGGTACCTAGCACGCCTAACTAGATGACGCTCGCTAGGTCGTCACATGGAAGCTCGCTTCATTGACTGGCTCGGTGGCTCAATTGGTAGTGACCCCTGCCCTTCTGAACCAAGGTCGTGGGTTCGATTCCCACCCGGGACAAACATTCGTGTGAAGAAACACTTGTGTTTGTTCCGTGTCTGGGTGTTTACAATAATTTGTATTTAAGTATTTATTTGTAGTACCTTCGTTGTTCTGATACCCATACACAAGTGGGATCGAGCAATGTATGTGATGTTGTCTGATATTGATTTATTTATTGCCCGATCTTCCACGATTGTTCCCACAAACTACAACTATAAATAAACCAATTCGAATCGGTGAACGAAAACAACCGGAACATCGCTTAAAGATATAACCCAGACTTCAAACAAGTTTGAACACATTCAGAGATATCCTTGGGCTAGCAATCTAATCAAAACAAGTCTAAAGGCGACCTAAGTCAATCCATCATCGTATTAGTGCACATTCAGTGCGGTAGGATAAACATGGACCAGCTACAATTGTGTTTTATTTAGATGGATTACTAGAGATAGAGCGTCGGTGACTAAGGGCGGTTCAAAACCTTGAGGGCCATTCCTCGAAGTGCTCCCATTATGAAGCTTTCCTAACGAGCGCTCCCAAATTATGCCTCAAAGCGCATCTTTTAGTTCTGCTCACTATAGCAACTTGTCTACCAACGTGTTTTGGTAATTTATATGCACGTAAGTACAAACTACTTAAAACTCTTGTCGATGAAGAAATGGAAAGTTAGGAAAACTATCATCATCTGTCATCATCATAAGCCTATTGCAAGTCCACTGCTGGACATAGGCCTCTCCAGTTGTTCGCCACCTAAGGCAAACTTCTGGAGGATATACCCATATCGCCACGCTGGGCAGGCGGGTTGGCGATCGCAGGGCGTAGCTTCTTGCTCCGGTGTCGCTGGTGCCCGTCATCAGCCTGTGGTATTTAGCTACGCCTTCTATCGTGATGGTTACCGCCACCAGTCGGTTTGCCAGAGCCTTGTTGTTTTTCGACAGGATGCACCACGGGCAGGTGAGGATAGCTTGGAGCGAAAAGGTGATAGGTTGCTCCCTTACATCCCTCTAAGAAAACTAGGAACTAAATTAAGGTTTTGTGAAGTCAACCAATCCGCACTTAGTCAGCGTGGTTCACTAAAACTTTATATCTCCCTATGTCTACCCTAAGCTAAGCTGGTGATAACTAGATACATCTTCAAGCGGCGCGTGGACAACTATGTCTAGACACAAATGATAATATCTTGCTTGCAAGGAGAGCGTAAACAAGACAGATCACAATTGAATTAGACTAGAACTTTACCGGATTAAACGGTGGTTGCAGTGACAACTTCGCGCTTGAAGATACTTATGATACGACATTTCAAACCGGCTCTAGAATAGACCTAAAGCTTTACGGGATGTAATGTTTTTCAAAGGCTACAGAATAAAAATGATTTTTTTTTTCTTAAGGACAAGTTACCAAAATAATCAATAAATTGTCAGCGTCATGACCAAGCCCGTAGGATTCTATCTATATACCGACTAATCACAGAACCTAACTCACTGAATATTTTGGATCGGTAGAGGATGTGTTTTTATGGCAAGTGTAACATCATAAGTAGGAGAGACAATTATGAAAGTCTTTGTTTTTAACCAAAGGCATGGCCTTTGAACTTCAAGTAATTGCTAGATTTTGGACTCAACAAGTTTCAATTCATAGAATGCGACGGTTAGTGGACATAATATAAAGAGAATACTGACAGTTTTCCTTCCGAAATAACTCTGAATATAACTATATCATTATCTAAAAATTTGTCAAGAAATTTTAGAATGTTTTGGAATTGATTGGAATGTAATCTGTAAGAATTATATCTCTTGGATAGACAGACACTAACTACTTTCTGATAGCAAGCCAATAAACAAAACTGTTTATGCTAATACAAGACACAAAGACATAATCCAAAAGAATTCCGGTTTAAAAACTAGAATTCGTTTCAAAAAAACACTAATTGATACCTGCCTAAAACGTTTGAGCTCATCCCACAAGCATTATTAATGACACCGAACACGATTAGATCTTCCGCAAATTATTGCGAAAATCTTGTGAGAGCTAAACTTACGACGGTAATCTTCACTCTAATTGCAATAATAATGTTACAACGTGTAGTTGCAACATCCGTTGAAATCTATTAGAAAGAGCCAGCCCATGCACACCGATGTTTATGTGATTACCAATAATTAAATCCAACGTAAGGTGTTCTGATGCAAATCACATCTTCGGAAACCGGACCGATATTACTTTCGATGGCTGAAACAGTGCTGAGTGCATTGTCGAAGTGTACCGACCGTTAGCATTCCACGACAAGGCGTCATCGTGATATTATCTACATATTCATCAGAATCCGAGGATGGGCAAATTCAAGACCGTTACAGATAAAACATTCGTTTCACGTAAACACGCGTCGTATCTTATTGTTGGTAGACCCTTTGAATTATTCATGCGGGATGCACTGCAAATTGCAAGTCCTGCTGCATTTGAAATCTATAAACTAGTGACCTTGAAGCGAAATGTGCTAACAACGAGAGATTCTAAAGATTTAAGCGATGGAAAGTTTAGAACGCTGAGAGCCAAATGCAAATTACCTCCTTAGAATAGTAAGGCGTAAAGTATCCTCCATTTAGAATCTTAGCTTTATTGTTCACTAAGACTGTGATTTAACAAATTGAATTTCATGATAAATAAAAATTAATAGAAACGGAAAAGCTAAAAATGTTGGCAATATACAGAAATCAGTTAACCCGTTAAAAAAGTCAGTTTTAAACAATAACATAAAAATACATGATAACTGAAATTAAAACAAGAAATAGACACTCTTGTCAATTTTACTAGCATCGATCCAAACTGTTGATTACTAACGTATGGTATGACTTACATATTATAGATAGACTAAGAAAGAACCTAACTTCTTAGTTAAACAAAAAAAATATGCCTATCAATCGAATTGATAATTGACGAAGTGGTTAGTCTTAAATTCTTAAGCATTATTCCTATGGCATACAATAGGCTTTATAAGCACAAAACTTACTTCCCTCTAACTATATTTATTACAGTTTATAAATTCCTCGTATTGTTAGTGTCACTTTTACTCAGCAAATTTGAATGGATACATGGAAATACAGACTATTATGCAGTCTTCGCCGATAACATCTGTGCTTTATCTTGAAAATTGTCTCTTCTAGTGGTGTGTTCTGAATGTAAAATATATTAAGCGGCTCGCTTTCTTCTACTGTGACAACCGTCTTCTTGCGAATGCAAAAGACATTACACTATCTTCATAATTGTTTCTGCTTAGCCCAAAATTTGATTGATAGAGAATGCCTATGCGGCATAACGTATCTCAAACCTAGTCCAGATTAATAGCTCAGCACGGATATTGACGATTTAACAGTTTAAAAAAGCATATACTTATGCACAATTGCCCATGGTCTAGACCTAGACAAAACCCAATACAAAACTTAGACAGAGGGTGCAAACCGACCTGAAGGTCACCTGATGGTAATTGATCACTTCAGCCCATAAACACCGCAACACCAAAGGAAGCACAGATGTGTTGCCAGCCCTTGAGAAATTTGTAGACTCTTTGAAGGGCTCTTAAGTTGCAGCTAGCTGCATTCGCTAAGGCATTACCTAAATCAAAAGCTATGCAATTCTTGGTTTGACCAACAATAATTCCGTAAAGGAAGTCACGTCGGCACACGATTAGTCGGAGGAAGCATCTGGAATTACAAACTCGGCCGGCAGGTAATTAGCCATAGATAATTGAGCCGATGGTACGTGACACACACAATGGGTCGCATGTAGCCGGCTTCGCACGGTTTCACAAGCTATTACCTGTTCGCTACAGGACGTATGATGTTTGTCCGTGATACGGTCTAAGAGTATGCTGAGAGCGGTTTACTAAACTCACTTAGTCACTTTCTCTCAGGCAGGTAGCCTGTGGTCCTGCCGAACAAACGAGGCACTGGCAACCAACAGGTCGCAGTATAAAAACCACAATTAAAATCATAGCTAAATATCACAGGCTGATGACGGGCAGTAGCGTCACCGGAGCGAGAAGCAACCCGCCTGCCTAGCGTGGCGATTATGGGTAAAGCCTCCTGATGTATGCCTAAAGGAGCGAACAACTGGAGATTATGATAAAACTTTGATTATTAGAAGAAAGAAAGAAAGAAAGAAAAAACATTTATTTAGTGCAACACAATACATGCCAATTTACAAATAAACGGAGTAATTTATAGGTAAAACGTAGGTAAAGGCACATCTAACACAATAACGTACACTATAGAGCAATGCACCAAAAGGGTAACCACTCAGCATTAGCCGTGACGCAAGCGCCGCGGCGCTGATTTTCAGTGGTACCGTTTATTTTATTAACATAACAGTATTCCACGAAAGAAGTAAAAAGAGAGTTAAAGAGTGTGCTTAGGACTATTTAAATATTTCTAAAAACAAAGACTTATAGCGGTTGCCTTGCAGAGTTAGTTACAGTATTCATGAAAACTTTACGCTCGCGTTGCTAATTTACGCTTAGTGGGTTGCAAAGTTCGCTTGCGTTGCAAAGCAAATGCTTTAAATTAGTACAATATTCGATCTAATAGTTTGTTTCTGGTCTGGCCATCTTTATTAGAGCCAATCTTTAAGTTATCAATAAGTATGCTTTAACAAGAACTTCATTATAATGGTATTGCTAAATGTACGTTTTGTATAGGGTAAGGGAGCGACCTATCATCTTTTCGCTCCAAGCCACCCTCAGACCTGTGACGCGTCCTGCTGAATAACAAGCGAGGCTCTGACAACCGACTGGTGGCGGTATAACCATCACGATTGAAGTTGTAGCTAAATACCACAGGCCGATGACGGGCAGCAGCGTCACCGAAGCTAGAAACTACGCCTTGCGATCGCCAACTCGCCCACCCAGCGAGGCGATTTTGGGTAATGCCTAGGTGTTGGCCAAAGCGGCGAACAACAGGAGAGGCCTCCATATCCACCAGTGGACTGCGATAGGCTGATGATGATGATGATTATAATGGTTTTACTCAAAGTACATTTTGGTACTACCTTGCTTCAAAGTACTTTGGAACTGCGTTGCAAAGTTACGTTCAAATTCCTGACCGTCGCTCTTGCACTGTACCCACTCCATTATGAACACATAAGTGGTGAACTGCCTAAGCGCCTTAGGGCTTGTGGTAGGTACATCTAGGTACACTATGCCGCAGGAATAGGAATGAGGAAATAGCTATCGTTACTGGCACACGCTTTATACGGTATTTTAGTAAGATTAACCTTTTGCTGTATACTTAACGATCGGTGGAATTTTCTGCTAATCGCACTACTATATAACTGTGCGGCTGTTGAGTTAATGTTAAGGATATCTAATAAGGTGTACGTGTGGTTTCCGGATCTAAATCTTAAGATAGGACCACCTTTATCGTTCCGTGGTGCAGAAGATGACTAAAGGAAGATTAGAAAACGGGCAGCAGCGTTTAGCTGGGTACAAGTAAAACCTACTGCGGTGACCGACCAGCCTGCCAAGCGTGGTGACTAAGACAAATCCCCCCAAATGACAATTATCATTCGGGGAGGTCTGATCAGCAGTGGATATTTACCGGCTGATGACGATCTTTGAGTTGAGCTCATTTTTATATAACAAATTTTAAATACATTTTTTCAACATTTAGATTTGTTTTACTTTAGAAACGATAAGATCTAATCCACAGTCATTCAAAATTTGTCTTTCTTTTTATACAATTAATTTTTATATCTCTATTTAAAATAACCATAAATGAGTTCATCAAAAAGACCCTTATGTCAATTGGTTGATTGGTTGACAAAATTCAGCATACAAAGAATATTTCAGAAAAAAAGCAGTAACCCTATAGAAATTGGCCTCGTAGATTGTGCATAAAGCAATTCCGGACGATAGTCCAATCTTATTACAGCACATTATATATTCGTATCTGAAATGGGAATCAGCATTATAGCGGGGCGGCATTGTTAGGGCATAAAGGGCGGAAGGTCAACTGCACTCTGCGCTAAATGGACTCCTGGATGGTATTATTATTTTCAAATGGATAATAATTATGTGAGAACGGATTTAAGTACTCGTAAATATAGTCTACTAGCTGCTGCTCGCGGCTCTGCCCGCGTGAATATTCGTAAAAAACATAGCCTATGTGTTAATCTGATGTACAAACTATATTCCTGTTAAGTTTCATTAAAATCCGTTCAGTAGTTTTAGCGTGAAAGTGGAACAAACATCCATCCATCTATCCAAACAAACTTTCGCGTTTATAATATTATAAATAAATAAAAGTAAAATAAGAGAATATAATAGAATACCGCAGCAAAATCACCTCCAGGTCGTGTTTCTGCCCGCTGAGTAGTGTTTTCGGAGCTCGTGGATGTTTAGGGTTGGGCCGGCATGGCGGTGGCATCTGACAGGAACTGACCAGTAACTTGCCCGTTGCCACAGCAACTTGGGCTTCTCTTTCGCTTTCCATCAGACGTAGGGAAGCCATTATAGTAGCTCGACATAATACGTAACATGTATTAGTTACAAGAAATAAATATCTAAATAAGTTTATCAGTTATCTAGTACGTACTACACGCTTCGGATTAGTTTGGGACTAGATAGCGCGTGTTTGGCCCAGCGAGGTATGACTTGGGTAATTTATTCATTAAACATACGAGTATGTAACAAAGATTTGTACGCATAAAATGTCTAAAAGAGCTTCCTTTAACACTATCAGTAAATATAGGGTTACCTAGACATAAACTGCATAAAAAAGTCAACACAACAATTCAGAGTAAGCTTCTAAAAGCAGTTGCAACATTTTGACTCCAGTCCATAAACTTAGAAACAAATTACAGGCTTAAAACTACAAAATATTAGCGAGTAAGAAATGACTGTAAATATGCTGCAAACTTTAACACTGTTCAAAGGAATTGTAGTTCCACCTTCCTCTTTTTAGTAAGCAAAACTCGCTCCTACGAATCTTAAACAAATAAAACTCAAAGGTGACTGACTGACTGACATAGTGATCTATCAACGCACAGCCCAAACCACTGGACGGATCGAGCTGAAATTTTGCGTTTCGGCATGCAGGTAGATGTTATGACATAGGCATCCCCTAAGAAAGGATTTTGATCAATTCTACCCCCAAGAGGATAAAAAAGGGGATGAAACTCTATTCCTCGCGGACGAAGTCGCGGGCACAGCTAGTTTAGAATAAGACCAATCCATCTCTTACAGGCTGATGACGATTACAATTAAGCCTAGATTTTTCTTATTTCAACGTTTCCAAGTTTATTCCGCATATTTATTATAAGGACCGGCCATTATTTGAAAAAACTTTAGCTCTGTCAATCATGAATGGCGATCGCCAACGCGCCTGCCCATCGTGGCGATAATGGGTATACTAGGATATATCCTCCAGTCATTTGCCCTAAGTGGCGAACAACTGGAGAGGCCTAGCAGTGGACTGCAATAGGCTAATGTTGATGATGATCACGAGTCGCGAGACGAGACGGTAGAGATGCGTTAAATAGTTACACCGCTACCGGTCGTCAGAGCTTCGTTTGTTATTCGGCAGGATGCACCAATAATAGGTGAGGTTCATTTGGAGCGAGTGATGTTGGTTCTCTCCCTTACATCTCAGAAACATCCTTTCACACGCAAATATCGCATAAAACAGTATCAAACTCGCTAACACATAACGCTGTTCCAACGTATCGCTTTCCCAAGTTTACCACACAGAATTCACACACTATCAATGACTGCGGAGCTAAATTCCTAATGATTAATGATTACCCGACACGTTATAAATTCAACGGCTCTTTGCCTCACTAGAGACTTATTAGTAAGTGCATACGATGATTTATTGTAAGACAAGGAGTTATGATCGCATTTACAATTTTACGAGACTTAAAACATTATATTCTGAGTTTTCCTTGTAAAATTGCAAGCGTTAGAATTATTAAGGTAATATAATATCTTTGGATGGGAGTGTAAGTGGGTGCTTTATTACAACTAATGAATACCCCACCATACATGCTTGTTGAGAGACATACGGCATAAATCAATAAAAATTTTAATTGGTACACAAATACATATTTTAATAATCCCTCTGTTAGGCACTTACATACATACTTTAATGTTGAAAGCTATCATGACAGTACATAAAGAAGATCTTCACATACAAATTGATTTAAAACTCTGTAAAAATCAGTCTGTCTGGTTTCTGGAGAGAAAATATATTAATATTTCCTTACATTATCCGCCAAAAACATTTTCATCTAAAATGTAGGCAAGATGAATCATTAACATCTTTGCCAAAATAATCGGGAATAATTTTTAACAGTTTTTAGTTACCGTAAGAACTATTGTGTAATAATAGTTTTTGGCATCATCAGCCTACAATAATGCTAAAACAAATGAAGATCAACGAAATTTGGTCAAAATTTAAAATCGAACACACACTTCGTGCGCCCCCAACGCAAGTCGCTCTATCCGTTTGTTTTTACCCGCGCGTTCCAGTTGCGCCGGTGCGATATTTACGCTGTGTGTGCCACATTTTTAGCATAGCCAAAATTAATTAAAAGAGACATTAAACAACATTCGAAGCAACCGACTTAAAAACAAATGACAATCGACGAAAATGGGACACCCGTTTCGTTCCTCCGCGCGATCGTATCAGTGACAAAAAAAAATGACAATCGATAAAATTTCCCCAAAACTTCAAAAATCGAACACCCATTTAGTTCGTACGCCTTCGCGAATCGCCTCTATCCGTTTGTTTTTACACGCGCGGTCCAGTTGGCCGGTGCGATATGCACGCTATGTGTGCCGCCGGACGCGTGTGCGCCGCGCCGGCCGCAAATGGAGCGGATACGGCGGCTGCGGGCAAACAAGAAAGTGCGGTAGGGGTGGCAAATAATGATTATAATAAAACTGTTTATACTCGAAATAACAGCATTTTTTAACAAAAAAATCGGCCTTCAATATGGTGACAATGCGACCAACTAGTAAGTACACATTTTCGAACAAAAAAGTATTTTCTAAATCTATATCCGAGATTATGATATGTGGCAACAAACATACAACAAAAAAGTTTAAAAAAAAAATCAGAGGAATTGAAATCCTTCTCCTTTCTTTGAAGTTGATTAAAAAGTGTACTAGGTTCTGCCTGTCTAGGGGAAATCATAATTTTAATGTAGCGCGGCGGCGACAGTTGTTATAATAGCGGTGCTCATTTCGATTGCGGTAAATTTCAAAAAATACTAACTAAGTATGCGAAATTTATACCGTGATTGATGCAATGTATACCGTAGGTCTGATGAAATGTGTTTGTTCCATGTGCGTGCGTGTGTTTGCATTTACATTGAGTAGGTATATTATGTGTACTTTTTCCTTGTTCTGATACTTATAATTGATGTTGTCTGATATTTATTTATTTTATCATTCATTCTTCATGCTGTTTCGTTTCTTTTTTTCTAAAGGGGAATGCATTAAGCACCTTCATGCATGGTGTGTGAGACTCACACCTACCAAAATGGGAGAGCATATCCTTTTGCGTGAACAGCATGTTGCAGGGATACGGGTAGCTCCGAAGAATACGGCCGCATTCCTGCCTACCCTGGCCAGCCGCAGATGAGGAGCGACCGGCACTCCTTGTCCAGGGAGCAATAGAGTGCTCCCCGGGCGGATCTTGTGCAACGGTGTCACTACACCCTTATTACAGCGCTTCACTCAATCGTCGTCCTATATTTTTATTTATTTAAAAAGGAACACCAACAGTATACATACAAAAACATTATATTTAAAAGGTTTGCATTATATCAACCCTAATTACTTAACATTTCATTTGACAGACGCAAGACAAGAGTATAATTAGTGTATCAGACTAACATTGCAACAGTCACGGCCGGACGCTGATGATAGCTCACCGCGATTTCCTTTGCCATATTAATTTAAAAAATAAAAATAGACCAAATAATTAACACTAACAGCCATTCAAATTGAGAAGAACGGAATTTGAAAATCGATTATTGTAATTGAAAATCGATTATCGTAACTAATCGAATCATTGGATCCGACAACCCTATCTGCGATCGGCAGCGACGGGTGACAACGCCATCTCGCCGGGTTCGAATGCCGACCTCGCCAAGGACGGCGTTTCGATTCTGCTTACTTAACGCAGTTCTAGGTCGGACTTTTTGTTCTATGCGGACGCTTAGGCGCATTCGTTTTTAGGAATCAAATTTGGAACGTTTTATTTTTCTTTGATTGAATTTGTAATTGATTGAAAAATGGCTGCCAGTGTTTTGTTTCCTTTTTGTGCGTGGGAAATTGTGAATTGGTACTGTTAGAATTACTTTGTGTAGGTATGCGATAGATGAGATGGCAGTTGGGGTTTTCACTAAAGTTCAGGGACCACATTTCCGCTTGGCAATCTTAGTGATACTGATGCACAAGGCCGCTTAAATAACATTAATTGATTTAAGCCTTTTTGGTCTTTTCATTGATTTTTTTATGTCAGAGGGAGCAAACGGGCCTACAGTTGACTTAACTCCAAGAGTCTTGAACTTTAAAAATACAAAGATAACAATCTATTTTTAATTACAAACATTTACAGTTTTCTTTGTCGAAATAAAGTCTTACTTAACCTTTTAACTTCTTTTGGAATCGTTATTTTATTTTGTTTTATAAAATATTTTACTTTTGTTTAAAGAACAAGACAGCTATATACACTGTTACGTATAATAAGGTAAACGCTCCTATTACGGAGGTATTTCGCAACATTCGAAACTAGGAGACAAAAATAAGCATTTGTAAGTATTTCTAAATGTTCAAAACCACTTCATCGTCAAAAGTGGTTATTATATTTTGTATTTCTACTGATTTTGTGTTTCTTTTGATGTTAGTTTTTAAAAAAAAAAATATTTAAATAGCCGAGTCGATTGTGCCTAATTCGGAGGTATAATTTCGGTCAGTCCCTATTACGGCGGTAAACGGTTCCTAATTCGGAGGGTCAGAAACAAATAATGTTACGTACATTAAATAATATAAAATATGTGTTAGTAAAGTAAATTGTATGTAAGGGATGTAAGGGAGCGACCTATCACCTTATCATTCCAAGCCATCCTCACCTGCCCGTGGTGCATCCTGCCGAACAACAAATGAGGCTCTGGCAAACCGACTGGTGGCGGGTAAACCATCACGATAGAAGGCGTAGCTAAAAACCACAGGCCGATGACGGGCAGCAGCGTCACCGGAGCAAGAAGCTACGCCCTGCGATCGCCAACCCGCCTGCCCAGCCGGGCGATTGTGGGTATGTCCTCCAGAAGTTTGCTTTAGATGGCGAACAACTGGAGAGGCCTATGTCCAGCAGTGGACAGCAATAGGCTGATGATGGTGATGAAAGTAAATTGTAAGGTTTTCATTCATTGATTTGATAACATTGATTCTCTTTTAATAAAATTTGCAAATATAGCAGGGATGTATGAATCACTTAACTTTTCCTTATTCTCCAGAACCTAGCACCCTCTAAATTCTAACAGTGACGTATTAAAAAAGATCTCGTTGAAACGAATTATTATTACTAGATATATACAATAATAAACTACTCGTGGTTTTGATGCAACACTTAACACAACTGTACTATTCTCCATACTATGATGGGCATTCTTCTCTTTAAATAACATTATTTACATACATTGTTAAGATTTTTTCGCTTTTGGTTTTATTAAATAAGAATCCATAAAACATTATAGAAAACTTTTTATTTATTTACTGAACCCTAAAACTTGTAATTTTATATTTTATGAATAGCGCCATAAAAGGAACCCATATAACCTAATACGGAGTTACCTGAAAATAACTACCACCGTAATAGGAACACTACTCATGTTATAATGTTCCTAATTCTGACCCATCAAAATTTCGATAAACAAAAGAGTGTAAATGCATAATCACACGATAACAGTTTTTTGGCTCAGTGTGTTAAATTTTAGTCAACAGTTATACAAAATAAACGATTTGTGATCAATTAAAATACAGCTTTTTATTTTACCGCTTCTAAGAAACCAACATTTTATGCTCAACAATTTTCATATATAACTAGATTTCTAAGAAAGATAGCATACCGCAGAATATGGTCATTAATTTAAGAGATTAATGATTATTTCAATAAAACTTGGAACTAATTCAATAAGTTAATAAATTAAAAGTTATGAACAATTAAACATGTCCAGTATATTTCCTAATTCGGAGGTATACCACCGTATTAGGTGATCCTATAAAATTTGTATCCTTTTACGGTGGTATTTTGTTTCTTATTTTTTTGGGTAAAAATGAGTTTAAAATATGAATTAAGCTATTTAAATAGCTGCTGTAATAGTAGGAAAATGCAATAAATAACACACAAACGAACTTGAACGGGTTATTAATACGAAAAACTTAGTTTATAAATATCGGTGTACTTTCATTTGATGTTGCGCGTTTGTATGAAAACCTCTCTCACATCGATGTCGTTACACTAATTGATTGATTTTGTTGTGTTGTATATGTGCTATACTTGCAAAATTCGGTCAACTGATGAAGGAATAGATTTGGAATAAATAGTATACATTTTGGTGCACTTATACTGAATAAAATAGAAATAAAACTCGAAAATAGAAATACCACGGTAATAGGAACCGATTTTGACTACCTCCGTGATAGGGACACTTACCTTAAACTGTTTTATTTTAACAACATTTTTTAATTATATCTAACATACACGTGCCGACCAGCTGAGCCTAGTTACAGAAGTGATTGTTACTTACATTGCTATGTAACACATTCGATACCGTTTACTCATTGCCGTTCTAGATCTGCTTTTCTTTTGAATAGAACCTAACTGTGTTTTTACATTTTCAATTCAAACTTGGAATGTTTTCTTTTTTTTGGTGCATATGGCAACTCGTGTATCGTGTTACTACAACACAAGCCAGTAATTGAATTTAGTATTCTTATATTAAATTTTGTAGAGCATAAATGTAAATAAATGAAAGATTAACAGTAATTTGAAAAATGCTTAAATAAGTAAGTTATACATAAATTAATTAACCCATGACATTTCAATGCAAAATTACAGTTTGTCAAATTACCTTATCTTACCTTAAAAATACGACTATTGCCGCATAATTTAAAAGATGCTTTTTGACCGTTGCCATTGTGGACCTAACCCTAAGGTCAGGTGCTACTGATCGATTCAGAGGGGTGGTAATTCAAAAGTTAATATCCGATGTTTCGGGGCAATTTCAACACTTTGTAAATAATAATCTTAACTAATATTATAAAGCTGAAGAGTTTGTTTGTTTGTTTGTTTGTTTGAACGCGCTAATCTCAGGAACTACTGGTCCGAATTGAAAATTCTTTTTGTGTTAAATAGACCATTAATCGAGGAAGGCTTTAGGCTATATAACATCACGCTGCAACTAATAGGAGCGAAGAAATAATGTAAAATGTAAAAAAAAACGGGGAAAAAATTACTATTCCACGCGGACGAATTCGCGAGCACAGCTAGTTTAATTCATAAAGACGTGTCTTTCAGTTATTCGTTTTAAAATAGTTAAGTTTGTGTAATAAAAATAGCGACTTACATTTGCTAAAGCTAAAACTATCCATATAAACGTCGTCCTTGGTATGTGTGATACGATGTCTGACGCCATATTGGACCTGTGAACAAAACAAAAAAGGATTTAATTATTGCAACAATACAGGCACAAAACAATTTTATTTAGCACCAATTGAATTTAACTACAGTTCGTAATAAGCGGAACGACATTTGACAGGTGGTAATTATCACGTGTGACAGCTGAAGCTTGAGTTCCTTTTTCGAAATTCATTAAACGGATGGCCGTATTAAAAAGTTAAGTTAAGAACGATCTATACTATAAGTACTTTTCAATAGCATTCAAAAATGGAACGTTCATTCGATTGTTTTTTATGTTTCTATCTTCGCCAATTGTAGACTGTTCTTTTTGAAAAGCCTTCTAACTATTACAATTTAAACGTATTTTGATCGTTTCATTAATTAAAGAAACAGAACAAAGGCTAGAGCGCTTTAACCTTTCCGTGTCGCGTTCGTCGTCGTTCCTTAAAATTCCTAGAAACGAGCCATAGAATGCGACTGTCTCCGCAGACACTGATTTAAAACCATTCATCTGTAATGAAACATGTCCACCCGTTTAAGAATACGTGTTAGAATAAAAGAGACTAAGTATAAAAGATATTGCCTCGAACAAAACAGCTGAGTGTCAATCAATGAAATGCGTATTTAATTTAAATTGCATAATGAATCTTCAATTTTGTACGGCTCACAAATACAATATTTATTGTTCGTTTATCTATACAGGTACTTCCCGCGGATTTGCCCGTGTGTATGATACTGATTACTGAAATACCACAGGCCGATGATGGGCAGCTGCATCACTGAAGCGAGGAGATAACCCTACGATCGCCAACTCGCCTGCCCAGCGCGGCGATTATGGGTAAAGGCAGGTGTTTGCCCAAACAAATGGAGAGGCTTATGTCCAGCGGTGAACTGCGACAGGCTGATGATGATGATGATGAATAACTACTTCTAACTGGAAGTGAGAAAGTGTAAATGTGTCCCTACCGAAAACTACTTTTTTAAACACCTGTCTATGTCGGCATACCTACGAAAGGCGTGGCTTTGAGCATATTGAAATATTACTTCATCCCGTCTTTTAATCCAGCATAAAATTATGAGCTTCATTACGTGACATGTATAAAAAGTACACAACCTACCTATTTTAGTTCTTAAGCTTTCTATTTGATTGTATGAAAATGTTTGTGTCAAATAAATTTTATTCTATTCTATTCTATTTTGTTTGGAATTCTCTCAAAACACAAAAACATGCAATGACGCACATACGCAAAATGCAATTTCCATCCGGCATTTCATAGTTCACAGGGGCTGGCGGCATTTACATAAGTGAAAATACGCGAATAAATAACTCAAAACTAGTTTGTGTTGCGCGCTTGCGTCGGCATTTTGCTTTCACGAGACTGAGACGGTCAATGTCACGGATAAGATTATACTCGTATTATGAGTTAAAGCTCTTCTTTTTGTGAATCATCATCGGCCACTGTTGATGATGACTTAAGAGTGTTTCAAGTTAGAGAGAGAACCCGACGTTCCAGCCGTGTTACAACGGCCGGCATCATCATAAGCCTATCGCAGTCCACTGCTAGACATAGGCCTCTCCAGACGTTCGCCAGTTGGGCAAAAACCTGGAGATTATACCCATAATCGTCACGTTGGGCAGGCGGGTTGGCAATCGTAGCTCCTTGCTCCGGTGACGCTGCTGCCCGTTACCGGTCTGTGGTATTTAGCTACGCCTTCAATTATTGTGACGGTTATACCGCCACCAGTCGGATGCGAGCGCCTCGTTTGTTATTCGGCAGGATGCACCACGGGCAGGTAAGGTTGGCTCGGAGCGAAAAGATGATAGGCATACTCCCTTACATAGATACAAGATAGTTTTAAAATAAAACATGAATTAAATATAGCGTGTAGGTATGACTTTTTATAATTTATATAACTTTTGTACCCTTTATATAGACCCAAGCAATTTGATACCTGTTTAGATATCCACTGAAATATAATATTATCAGTGTGGAAAGCTTGATGATTATCTAAAAGATAAACCGTATCATGTTACGAAGGTATCTATCTATTAATTAAACGTATTAGAGGTATCATTACGCAAATTAGGGACGTAAACTCATTAGCAGGCGATTTCCCTAAGTAAGATCATTATATGTGGCCCGCGATAACGGAAACACTCCAACCGTAGTTTGCAATAATTACTCATAATTACATTTATGCAGGCTGCTTGAGTCTTTTTTTTATTTTTTTTAGGTCAGGAATGCCTTTACGCATAGGTACGGGACACCTGGGTTACGTGGGACTCATTTCTAAAACGGAGGATACCCACTAAACCTGACGGTGGTCGGCTACGAGCGCTCATCTGAAGAGGGTCAGGATGCCCGTCGGGATTCGCCTCAACCCCTCCTCAGCTCAGTAGCGCTGCGCCGCCTGTAAGACTGGCGGCACACGTAGGAGGACGTAGTGATACCATCCCGGTACGACGTCCCTGACCACGTGTCGTCGTACGACAGGCAGGGATACCTCAGTAGTATTCTTACACCCCATGCCGCAGGGCGCAGGCTGCTTGAGTCTGAACTGACTGAGCTAGTGTTGGGAAAAAGACAGAATCACACGTGCTGGCCTCCGTTGTCACAGTTTCACCATAGAAAGCAGTACTTCTCATACAAGAATGTTCGGTAATTCATATCATTGCCTATTGTTTCGCGATGTAGACAAGGAGCACTCCATCTCAACCCGTGGGTGTCGTAAAAGACGACTAAGAGAATATCAGGAGTCGGGCAGCAGCGTCTACCTGGGTACAAATAAAACCAACACGCCAGGCAAACGTATTGACTAACGCAAATCCCCCCCAAATGACAATAGGGATGTTTAAATGTGACCATGACAGTAGGGTCAAAATAATTACCTACATTATATTTAGTCCGTATTTTAAATTATATCTAAAAAAAATATTATACATACAGACGAATTGAGAACCTCCTCCTCTTTCGAAGTCGGTTAAAAATATATTGGCCATGTATTTTTTCAGTTTTCGTATAAACAAAAAATAACAAAGATACATGGCATCAAGTGTGAAAAAAGGAGTGGGAGTATTTGACATCACTCCGTGCGTAAAAATGCCACACGGCCTGACGTCAAGCGATAATTTTTGGTCTAATTTACAAATGACTGGCTCCGTGGCTCATTTGGTAGTGACCCCTGCCTTCTGAACCAAGGGTCGTGGGTTCGATTCCCACCCGGGACAAACATTCGTGTGATGAACACTTGTGTTTGTTCCGTGTCTGGGTGTTTATATTTGTATTTAAGTATTTATTTTGTGGTACCTTCGTTGTTCTGATACCCATAAGACAAGTGCTTAGGCAACTTACTTTGGGATCAGAGCAATGTATGTGATGTTGTCTGATATTTATTTATTTAACCCTTTATTTCGCAATGTGTTTGTGGTGATACACTCTAAACTAAAAAATATTTCATGAAATCTAAAAAGAAAATCAACAAAATTGTTTCACTATGCTATAAAGTATACTACTCCTATGTAGTAAAAAAAATATGAATTTGCTCCGGCGCACCGTCTGTCACTAAATTGCAAAATGGTGCCGCAACCCCGCAGAGCACGCTGACGTTCCGTAAGTTTTATTCTATAATAATTATAATAGTGATTATTTTGGCAATCTATTACTGTGTATTAATTTCAAGTAAGTGCATTTATTTAAAACACGCACAAATGCGAATTAGTTGAGTTTAGTTTTTACGTAATCTGTATGAATATTTGTATGTATTACCCGTAATACATCGCGCAAGACCCAGTAAACTAGTTGTGATTTTGTTTGTATTACGGGTGATACATTGCGCGAATATTAAGAAAATGGTTTGCATGGAATTTTAAGCATTTTTCTATAATTTAACCCTTTTATGGAGTAATACAGGCACTAAAACATTTATTATGATATCCTTTCCATTTTGCGTGTTCAAAATATGTACTATTTAATTGGTGTAAATAAGGTGTTCCAAAAATATGTGCTACCGCAACGGGAAATATTGTCATATGTATCGATTGGTGGTTTGGTGTAGGTGAAGGAATTCTGTACTCAAGAGCCCTGTTCATCATCATCATTACTTAAGCCAATGGTCGGTGGAGGTCTACAGCTGAACGTACCCCAAGATTTCGAAAAAAAATTGAATTTATTGTTATTGTAGCTTCAATTGTAACTTGTAGTAATTTTGGGGGAGATCTTTGTTCAGATGTTGACTTCCACCAACTAAAGTGATGACTATGATCATAACGGATGCGGGGTCAAAATACCTTCACTATCGTTATCATAATATGTTTAGAACAACTTATATACGCACATGCTATAAGTTTATGCAAGGTTTTGGATTATGCATTTAATTCGTTTGGTTTTGTGCTTTCTACATGGGAGAGAACCAAGAAAATCCTGGTATTGATTCCACCTAAACGTGCTTCATCTAAGGGCCATCAGCTTCGGATGATGAAGTCGTCACTGGAGATGCCGCAGCTCATCGTCGACGTTATACTGAAGACTTTGATTCAGATAGCAGCTCCGAGCCGCATTCTATTTGCTCTTCACTTGTGAGAAGGTATATTTTAGACAGTTCAACTTCAGAACAAGATCACGATAATTCATTTTCCCTTCTTACCCAGGAAGAATTGTTCAATGTAAGCCGAATACTAATATTGACATGGAAACTGACCCCTTTACCGCAATGGTATGAAACGAAATGTTCCCACTTCAAAAACAAACTGATCCAATGCCTTCAAAAATAAAACTTTAAACTCGGTTTCATCTGTTCTATCTCATATTAGGTCACCAATTACCCAGATGATACGATCGAGGTATAGCACAAATCAAGAACCTAATATAACCACAAGCTTTTTTCAGAGTATGAAAATAGTCTTGGGCTTGGAGGGAAGTTAGTGTTGGTTCTTTGCATGACAATTGAGAAAAGTCCTGCCAATATCTATTTCCATAACTTTTTTACATCCCTGGAGGTTATCCACTACTTGCAGAAAGAGCATGGCAGCCTTGGGACAATCAGATCTAATCGTCTTCTTCTTCTGAAGGGTTATGAAAAGTTTTTACCTACGGATAAAACATTAGTGAAGAAAGGTAGGGCCTCCCTTGGAACCCATTGCCACCCGACCGAATGATAGGATTCGTTTTGACGGTGTGGATCATCTTCCGATATTCCAAGATAGGTAGGATACGAGGTAGGTGTCGATTGTGTAAAGGGTCAAACAAATGTAATTGCGTTAAATTTGATCTCTGTCTTTGTTTTGTACCAAAAAGAATTGTCTTTTAAACTTTCATGCAAAATAAATATTAAATTGATTACTTTTGTTTTGTTTTTATCAATAATTCATACCCATATAATAATCTTTATTCCAAATTTCATTAAAATTAATTCAGTAGGTAGTTTTAACGTAAAAGCGTATTATAGTATTCTAACGATAATAAATAATAATAAATAAACTTTTAATATGTAACAGTATGGTTTGCGCGTGTAAATGTTTGTGTATGTACTAGTTGCTGCCCGCGGCTCTGGCCGCGTGAGTGTTCTTATGACTTGCAACCTATGTATAAGCTGTAGTACTGTATAGTTTCATCATGATCCGTTTGGTAGTTTTTGCGAGAAAGAGTAACAAACATGTATACCTACATCTATCCATCCAAACGGATGTGTAGCATAATATTCTGTATAGTTATGTAATCTCATGTTCTGTATTTGTTATCAAGGGAAATTGTACATCAAGGGAAACCTATAATTAGCCTTACCTACTTTAAAATGTAATCTACATTTAAGTTACTATTGTTACGCCGTTGGTTTTCTGAAATAAATAAATAAATAAATAAATACCCCTTTTGTACCCCAACTGGTGTTTTATCAAACCTTAGCCCAAGAGCAATGTAACAAATATGATACGTACTTTTGATATGCTACTTCTTTGTTTATTGGGCAATGTAACATATTTGATACATATCATTTCTAAAAAACTATAACACTTTAATTTTTTTTTGTCTATTTTTATACATCCTTAGTTACTATTTTATCATACTATTTCGCAAAAACACTAAAAAGTAAAAAAAAATAGTCTTGCGCTTTAAAGGGTTAAATGAAAAAATTCGTGTCTTTTGTTTTTGAACAATCTAAAAGCCTATCAATTTCTTTTAGGCAAAAAGCCCATTGTCATTAGGGATGTCATATCTAGCAAAATATATTATATACATAAACTATAATATTATAGATGGTTTGATATCAAATTCAAACCTCACCAAAGCCCATGATCAGTAATTATCTACTAATTTAAACGCCAATTAATATCACAGTCGATCAATGAAGAAATTAAAACCATAAAGTGAATGCGTCTCGGTATTGCCGTATAAGTCGATTCATAGATTTACGAGCGGTATGTTTTGTAAATGGACAACACAATTAATGCTTAGTAATAAATAACTATTCACGCTTTTCATGTACATGTTCAAACGCTAGACCCCAGTCCGGCGTAGGTAGAGTATGGTCCGGTAATAAATAATATGTTACCGACTCCCACGTAGATTACCAAGTGACCAATTGGTAGGTAGAATGCACCTTATGGTGTGGAAGGAGTAACAACAATTTGTCATTCACAAACTGGTATTTATCGACCACCGGTGGTCTTTGGCGGGGTTCGATCTCCGCACAGTACAAACATTTGTGTGCAAGAACATGTCTGTTTGTATTCGTTCGACTGGGTGGTTGTTATGGTGCGTCACCGGAGCAAGAAGCTACGCCCTGCGATCGCCAACCCGCCTGCCCTGAGTGGCGAACAACGGGAGAGCCTATGTCCAGCAGTGGACTGCAATAGGCTGATGATGATGATGGTGATGATGAATATGTATCAATCAATCAACAACCCTGGTCCGGCCACTGCTGAACGCGGGCCTCCTTTGCGCCACATTTCTCTGTCACGGTCTTTCCCCATCCAGCCACTACCAGCAAGTATTTTAAGGGGCATGTTTTTATCAGTTGTTTAGTACCCATACTACAAGCTGGTGCTTACTTTGGGACTGAAGATGTTGTGCGGCCGAGCGTGGCATGTCATGGGTAAGAAAATTTGAACAGAGTCAAAACAGTTCTCAAACTTTGACTAATAGGTACAATATCGTTATGTACCTTAATAATAGACCAAGGGCCACGACTACATCTATGCATTTTCTGGCATTTTTATTATTAGGTACATCTATGTATATTAAATATTATACAACATCACATACATTACTCCGATCCCAAAGTAGCATAAGCGCTTGTGTTATGAGTATCGGAACAACGAAGGTACCACAAATATATACTTAAATACAAAGATAAACACCCACATGAACACAAACGTTCATCACACGAATGTTTGTCCAGAGTGGGGATCGAACCCACGACCCTTGGTTCAGAAGGCAGGGGTCACTACCAATTGAGCCATCGAAACAGTCAATTTATCTCATACTCGTATTTTATCTTATTATCTTATCAGTTAACTTATCGATATGACTTACAACTAGGCAATCAGAGGATTTCAAACGGTCAAAAATTATCACCCAATATTACATCGTCATAAACTCAAACCATATTACCAGAAGACATCAACGAATCTATAAAAGAATTTAATGTGTTCTCTGAGAAATCTAGCTGGTTTCATCATGGTCATACCGCCAAGATTCCCGTGTCCTGTACCATGGAACATTAAAATGTTATGGCGGCACTTAACAGAATAAATATTTTACTGTTAGACTAGTCTATGGAAAAACGAGACATTTCTAAGTCGCAGAATGACGGTTACTCTCGGAAATATCATTCGATACAAACATGGCTGTTATGAGATTGGATATAAAATTTACTTTGCTAATGTAGCGTTTAACGGCACTGAAGAGGAAATGGTTTTATCGAATGGTTATGCCATATCTGAAATGACAATCGTATCCTAATGTTGTTATTAGTTGCAATGACACTGATGTCACTTTTTTCTAGAGGGGAATGCATTAGGCACCGTCATGCCACCTCCGGGGGGAGGTGACATGGTGTGTGGGACTCTCACTTATACGGCCGCATCCCTGCATGCCCTGGCCAGCCGCAGATGACAAGCGGCCGTCACTCCTGGTCCGTAGAGGGCATATACCCCTCCCTACCCCCGGCTCTCATCATCATCATCAGCCTGTATCAGTCCACTGCTGGATATAAGCCTCTCCCAATGTTCGCCACCTTGTTCGATCCCGCGCTTCTCGCATCCAGCACTTGCCAGCCGTTCTGCTCAAATCGTCACTCCACCTGGCCTGAGGGCGTCCTACACTACGTTTGACGAGACGCGGTCTCCACTCCAGAACTCGTTTAACCCAACGGTTGTCGGTTCTGCGGCTGATGTGGCCAGCCCACTGCCACTTCAGCTTACTGATCCGGTGAGCTATGTCGGTAACTTTGATTCTCTGCCGGATCACCTCATTTCGGATCCGATCATGCAGAGAGACGGCGAGGATCCCCGGCTTTGATGTCACATAACTCATCATCATCGGCCCGCAAATGTCTAAAACTAGACATGGGCCTCTCCCAATGACGATTGTGAGTGTGGTGAGTAGGGTCTCCGGAGCTCGTGGAATGACAGGTGACTGATCGGTAACTTGCCCGTTGTCGCAGCCCCTTGGGCTCCTCTTTCACTTTCCATTAGGCGTAGGGAAGCCATTATGTTGTGCTACTATAAAAAAAAGACGTGCAGGGCGACGGAAGAAATCATGGTTGCCGAACATCAGAGAGTGGACGGAAATTGCGACTGTTGCCCAGCTGTTCCGACTCGCGCAGGTCAGCTAACTATGCAGAGATGACTGCCAACCTTCATTGAAGAAGAAGACTATAAAAAAAGTCATTTGGAGGAATTTGCCTTAGTCACCACGCTTGGTAGACGGGTTAGTGAACGCAGTAGGTTTTACTTGTACTCAGGTTAACCCTGCTGCCCGTTTCCTGATATTCCCTTAGTCGTCTACTATGACACCCACGCTATGAGATGAAGATTACACTAAGAGAGAAGTTCAGTCAAACGGTATTACGAGTATATAGACGATATATTGATGCTTTCATTTACCATTATAGTGGAATGTAGTTTATAATAATAATAATAATAATAATTATAAGTTTATAATAATATAATGGCGTGCGTCGAGTGCAGAGTCGTGTAGTGAACAAATTACTTTTACTGATGTCATCTTTAAACCTCAAAGCCAAAGTATTTTTTTGTTACACTGTGTTAATTTACGGTGAGGTGTCAACATACTTTTTTTGCCCATTTTTGCTCGATATAAATAATGGCATCAGGTAGGTAATATTCACACAATACTCCGTTTTTTTTTAACAATAAATAATCAGATTAGAACAATATTTAGTTGGACTCTCATACAACAAAAATTATTTAATTGGGACTTTATGCCCCATATTAAAATCGGCATCAAGTAAAATGCTGAGATCTACTCAATGGTATGTACCTACATAACTTCGCGCGCGAGTTCAACTCCCATTGGGCCAGTTTTTCATTTCTTTCGATGTGTAGGTATTTTTGGCTGTTACGAGTATCATAATGTCTACGACTGAAAACGGAAATATTAATAACAGGTATAAGGTTTGCTCCAATCCTCTACGGTATTGGAAACCCGTTCATTAGGGTCATTATCACCATCATCATCAAACTATCGCAGGCCACTGCTGGACATAGGTCTCTCCAGTTGTGCGCTGCTTTGGGCAAACATCTGGAGGCTTTACCCATAATCGTCACGTTGGGCAAGCAGGTTGGCGATCGCAGGGTTTTAGTCAGGATCGCTACCATTTGATCCAAACAGCCAGTCACGAAAACAACCATTACAATAAAAACATTTAGAACAAAAAAAGGTATTTAGCCAATTCGCAAGCGCTAACTGGCCCCCTAGGCTGTTGACCCCCCATCAATGGAACATGACCTACGCCTCTAATTGCCTGGTTGCCGACAACCCGTGTTAGCGGTTGCCATCACTCAGCCTGTCGACTGTCAAACGGAAAGCATTGTTTTAGACACTTTACACGCTACGACTTCGGTTTTAAATAAGACACGGGCGCAATGAAAGCATTGTTAACCTTTACGCATGTACAGTCTAAAGCAATAAATGTATTATGTTATGGCTAGAACCCGAAGTGCGGATAAGTCTAGTTTTAGCCGGTTAGAACTAGGTAAGATGTTAAAGTATTTAAGTATATATTTGTGATACCTTCTCTCTGATACCCGTAACATAAGTGTTTAAGCTATTTACTTTGGGATCGGAGCAATGTATGTGATGTTGTCTGATATTAAAAAAACTAGGTGACGCCACTATATCTTGGTTAAATTGAAAAGCTTTAACCAGGTTTCAACCAAGGCTTCACGATAGTCCGATTTAACTTGGCCAATTCTTTTCAGGTTAGGTCTAACCGGCATCATTGCGGCCTAGTGGCCGATAATAGGTCTAGCCAATGTTATCCTGGCTAGAACTAGATCCAACCAGAACTTAGAGGTTTAGTCCCTCTTTCCTTCCCCCATTAAATAAATTATCCAAAAAAGAAATTTATTCTAAGTCGTAATGTGTAAGTTTCAAATTTTCTTGGCGAAGGTCGTGTGGGGGCGATTACAAATGACGGTGATGCTACACGAAATGTCATGCTAGATGTTATCGGGCTTGTAATGGAATATGATACAGTTCGTGTCAAATTGAAACAATAGGTCGGTATAGTTTCTAAAAAAAAAAAACAAGATAAGTACAAGGCGCAGTAACAATAAAAAAAATGTAGGTAGATACTCTATCAGCACTTGACCGTATAATTGACTAAAAACCCTTGTTTACTATTATATAGAATCCAGCCCCTCAGTGGGTAGGTACGTCTATGTGCTGTTAATGATAATCATTACTATTGGTTAAATGACTATCCTAGCGGTGTTTACCATCGCAACGTATCCAAAGGTGCTAGTTTGCTAAACGCATACATATCCTAGACAGCATAATGACAGGTGGCCAACTATTCGTCCAGTCACCACATCGGTACGGTAGCTTAGCGTTTACACGCGAGGTGCGGTGTTGGTGAAACTAATATTAGTATTTATTATAAAACACTGGCCAATGTAACGGATACACGTTGTGGATTCTTGCAGTCATGATTAACTGTTCTCGTTTACAGACTGAATGGCTTAAACGGGGATGTTTCTGTTATTTGAATCTATCTATCCATTGTAAAATCAAATTTATGTCCCTTGAACTTAACTTATACGCTCATGGGTTTTAATTCACATTAGTTCAGACTTCAGACATGATAAAGACGCAAGTCAAAAACAAGGCCATATTTAAGCTGTACCTACACACGTATGAGTGTAGAAATTATCCAGTGGCAATCTAAAATCAACATGTGAATTCAGAACGAACAGAACAAAAGTTTAAATCTCTGACATGAAGACATAATGTGTGGTGTAAAGTCTGTTGACGTTTACTTTGGTGTCCCAGAATGTGCCAATTTCAATAGCGTGGCTCTGGCCAATGAAGCAATGTAATCTTAACTAATATTATAAAGCTGAAGAGTTTGTTTGTTTGAACGCGCTAATCTCAGGAACTACTGGTCCGAATTGAAAAATTCTTTTTGTGTTGAATGGACCATTTATCGAGGAAGGCTTTAGGCTATATAACATCACGCTGCAGCTATTAGGAGCGAAGAAATAATGGAAAATGTAAAAAATAAACGGGGAAAAAATAACTATTCCACGCGGACGAAGTCGCGAGCACAGCTAGTCCTGGATAACTTGGTGAACATGTGCAACTATCATTAAATATATCATCAGAGATAGCATCAGCTGTGTTCAGCATGTTCATGTTCAGTTGTAGATACACCTCACAAAAGTATAAAATCAAAGTGTAAGTTTGTTTTTAAAAAGCAACGTTCTTGTAATTAGGTCATAAAATGTCTCCGATTAATAATCCGGTAAATTTCAAGGCTAAAAATAACGAAAGCAGGCCTACATCTTCTATATATATATATATATATAAAAGGAGAAACTGACTGACTGACTGACTGACTGACATATCAACGCACAGCCCAAACGGCTAAACGTAGGCACTTGAAATTTGGAAGGGACGTAGCTTAGGTACCGTAGGGGTGCACTAAGAAAGGAATTCCCGAAATTCCCACGGGAACGGGAATTAGCGGGAAAATCCTTTTGTATGAAAAATCTAAACCGCTTAAGTTAGACGCTTGAAATTTGGCATGCAGGTACCTTAGTAAATATAAAGTTTAGTTATGGCTGTATTTTGAGAAATTCCCACGGGAACGGGAGTTAGCGGGAAAAAACTTTTGTATGTATAAATTTAAACACGCGGACGAAGTCGCGGGCAAAAGCTAGTATATTTATAATCGGCGCATGAATTTTAAAATCGAAATACGACTTTCACTGATCAGATTATATTTGCAAGTCAACACCGAACGCAATGTGCTGTGTCATCGTTATTCGATAATCACCTAATATTTTATTTGGCTATCTCGTTGGATTAGTGGTGCAGGGTCCGGGTCGCCGGGTGGCATTGTAGGTCTCGGTTTCAAATCCCGGGTCGGGTCAAAAAATGTTACTGTGTTTATCTATATTTTTTACTCGCTTTCGTTAAAGTAATATTTAGTGCAATCTTTCAACAATAGTTATTATATATAACAGTATTTGTTTTTTAATATATTAATTAAAAAAACAAATACTGGGTTTTACTTTAAAAAAAATTCTTGATTGCAGCTCCGGAGCAGGAAAGCACATTAACACGCACTGAGCACTTTTTGGCACACTACCCTAATGCTAGTTTCTGCTTAGCCTAATGGTTGACTGGTGAAGAATGCCTATGTGGCATTAAGTCCGCCTTTTGTACACTACTTTACTGTGCAATAAAGATTAAATAAATAAATAAGCCGTTGGTCATGATCTCTCCCCGGTCGTGTCAAACTACCGTCCCATATGTTTTTTTATACCACTAAAGGTGGCAAACAAGCCTAAGACCCGCCAGATGTTGAGCGGTTATCTCAGCCTATGGACGCCAGCTACACCAAGGGCTCACACACGCGTTACCGACCCTTTAAAAACCTCTTCACAACATTTTTGATAGACCCCATACTGTAGTCTCGGAGGAGAACCTCATTCCATAAACTAAGTGCGCGTGGAAAGATGTTCGTTCCCTTTGAAACACAACGTACGCGACCACTAAGACTCTAGGATATGTGGCTGTCGACGGGGCGGTGGTAGGACGTCGCCGAAGGCATCATCTGTTGTTTGAGATCTTTAATACACTCCCCATGTTTTGTTAATCAATACTGATTCATAAGTGTTTGATTTAATCGACAATCAAACTCAATTTCCACTCAATAACCATATTTCAGCCGCACAATTTAGATGAGTAATTAAATTGCATTTGAAATTCAAATTTCAACGAGAGCTGTGTGAAACGTTCGCATTTCTACGAGCTCGTATTAGGGGAAATCGCTTGTCGCGTCTGATCGAGCTGCGCGTGCGACGTATCGCGTGGAAGCAATCATGCACTTTCGTTTTATGAGGAAAAAAATAATGAGTGTGAATTAGAAGAGAGTAGAGGGTTCCATAGAAATATATATAATCGATTGGCTCGGTGGTTCAATTGGTAGTGACACCTGCCTTCTGAACTAAGGGTCGTGGGTTCGATTCCCACCCGGGACAAACATTCGTGTGATGAACACTTGTGTTTGTTCCGTGTCTGGGTGTTTATATTTGTATTTAAGTATTTATTTGTGGTACCTTCGTTGTTCTGATACCCATAACACAAGTGCTTAAGCTACTTACTTTGGGATCGGAACATTGTCTGATATTTATTTATTATAATATATATATATATATATATTGACATAAATAGAACAGTAGGTTATATTACCTACTTTTTGATTGTGAAGCAAACGCCTGTAGAGATGAGGGCGGGTAGAGTTACTTTAAGCTTGGCTCTAGATGACATCTGATAACATTTGACAGTGCACATGGCGTGGCATTATATGCCATAGAATCCGGTATAATTTGATCGAATATTGCACATGTGTTTCAGAACGCACTGTCGATCGACGATGATTGAGATACAAAATACCACAAAAAAGGGGGGAGGGGGTATAGTACTAAAATACGAAAGCGATATTATTAGCAGTATTTCGTGTATTTATTTTTTCATTCAAGCTTTCCTTTCATTATTTTTATGTCACTCAAAAACACTGTGCTACCTTTCTGTTCTAAACGTTACTATTGATTTTTTTATTATAATTAGATATATGATACTGTATTTTATAAAGATCAAAAAATGTTTTTCTTTAATTATATCTACGGATCCCTAAAATATTCAATCCCATCCCTCCCTCTTGTTCAATTACCACCAGTATTCTTTACTAATGATCGATATAAATTGGAAAATCGAACTGATTGACGATATTGATTTTATAGGCTTAAAAATCAGATGAATTGATATTGCGTTTTCATAAAAGACGGGAAATGGGAAGAAATCAGCGATAAATCCCATTTATTTAGCTGACGGATGTTGTAAATAAATTTATTAAGAGACACGCAATCCAATTACCAATAGTACGTGTGGGGAATTGTTGTTTGTACGAGTTGGTACTATAAATAACAGATAAAGAAGAAATGTTTCATAGATATTACTGCGTATATTAGGCTGTACGCCTACAACGCGGAAGATATGAAGGTTCTTGTTAAGTCAATTTAGGGAATGTACTTTTCTAAATTGTCTCGAGCCTGCTTTGTACTAAGTGTCTCTCTCAGTCATCATCTAATCCTTATAGTATCATCATAAGAACAGTGAACACTTTAATAAATCCCATGTAAGTCATAAGTAAAGTCAAGTTTATTATGTTCCTAAATCACTCGGAAACAGACAAATATGTTATTTTGACATGCCTGTGCGTTCAGCTATTTTTGACGCTGGCCGTAGAAGTGGGAGTGAACTTCAATAAATTGTTTCGGGTCTGGATGTTAAGGGAGACTCTCCCTATCATTATTTGATACTTATAACACAAGCCTACAAAATCTCAGTTAAAAATATATGTATAATTATATTTGTAAGGACTAAATCGTAAACGTATGCTTATAGCATACTACCTTCTAACTGTTTCTGCTTAGCCCAATGGTTGACTGGTAGAGAATGCCTACGCGGCATTGAGCCCTTTTTTTGTACAATTTTTTTATGTGCAAAAAAGATTAAATAAATAAATATTCATTAAGACCAAAGGAAAAGTTTAATTTAAAACCACTTGGTTGGTTGGTATACCATAAACAGACAAACTGTGAAATGCTGTTAAATGCAGGGTCAATTCGCGATGGGAAACCACGCTGTGACCCTTTGTAATAAGGGTCACGATTGTTTATCTAAATAATAAATCTTATAGTATGAAACTTCAAAGTTAGTACAAAACAAGCTTTGTTTGAGTGTTTGAAACGTAATCTCTCGGTTAGACAGCACTGATAATGTACTGTTTTTAGCTTTTACGGTCACTATCATGACTAATGTGTGTGCGGTTTCTGGATTTAAAATGGGACCCCATCTTAAATAACCCAAGACATGCCACGCTGGGCCACACAGCGCCATCTAGCCCCAAACTAAGCCGAAGCTTGTGTATGGGTACTAGACAACTGATAAACTTACTTAGATACATTTTTTTTGTAAATAAATACATATTATACATAGAAAACACCCAGACCAATACAGACATGTTCATGCACACAAATGTTTGTAATGTGTGGGGATCGAACCCACGACCCTTGGCTCAGAAGGCAGAGGTCACTGCCAATTGAGTAAGCGAGCCAGTCGATCGAGATCCCGTGAGCATCGTAAAGGACGACTAAGGGAATATCAGGAAAAGAGCAGGTAGCGTTTACCCAGGTACAAATAAAACCTATTGCGGACCCTAACCCTGGCAAGCGTGGTGACTAAGTCAAATCCCCCCAAATGAAAATAGTCATTGGGGGAAGCCCACGTCCAGCAGTGGACGTTTGAAGGCTGATGATGGAAACCATAAGAACAATGTATATGTCACCGGAAAATAGCAAGAATCGTAAGTTGATCAATTTCCTAGGTAGTTGATTAACTTCCGGAAAATAATAAACGGCAGTTGAAATGTATTATTTAACGTATGTATTTTAGTAAATTGATCATTTTACGGGGTCTTACCGTAAAATCATCCGACGAAGGTGAGGTGAACATTGATTGGTTCAATGGCTCACGTGGCGTTATCCCGGCAACCAATCAGGGAACAGTGTATTAAGTTACGGGTAATAGTGCACCGTTAAATAGTACATTGAGCAACGATTGGCCCATTTGAGGACGATTTTACTTGTGTCAAAATCGTAAATTATTAAATGACTGTCAGGCTACCGTAAATTGATCAACTAACTGAAATTCATTGCGTTAAATAATACATTTTAACTACCGTTTGTTATATTCCGAAAGTTAATCAACTACCTAGGAAATTGATCAACTTACGATTCTTGCTATTTTCCGGTGACATATGTATCATTTCTTGATTAATGATCTGACTAAAATCTGCGCTACATCGTCATCATCATCAGCCTATTGCAGTCCACTGCTGGACATAGGCCTCTCCAGTTGTTCGCCACTTAGACCAAACAGCTGGAGGATATAACCATAATCGCCACCCTGGGCAGGCGGGTTGGCAATCGCAGGGTGTAGCTTCTCAATCCGGTGACGCTGCTGCGCGTCATCGGTCTGTGGTATTTAGATACGCCTTCAATTGTGATGGTTTTACCGCCAAAAGTTGGTTGCCAGCGCCACGTTTGTTATTCGGCAGGATGCACCACGGGCAAGTGAGGCTTGGAAGGGAAAGATGATAGGCCGCTCCCTTACATCCCATCGTGTATATTTTAAATTAAAACAAATGAAAATCATTTAATTACATCGCCATGGCCCAGTGGCCGGACAAAATACAAACTCGTTCAAAATCTCGTTTTCACTAATTACAACAAAATGGTAATAACGTTCCTTGTAACTCGATTAATAGCGAGCACGTTACCGAACGAAATGATTATTTATCTGAAGTTTCGAGAGCGGGGGTCTTGTCGGAGTGGGGGCTTTTGTAACGCCGATCAGGTTAGGGTTCCATTTATTAACGGTTATCTTTACAAAAAAAAAGTTTTATGTAAGTTTATTATGTTGTCCAGTACCCATGTTACAAGCTTTGGCTTAGTTTGGGACTAGATGGCGCTACGTGCCACGTCTTGGGTGACTCTTAAGTACTCTATGAACAAACGCGTGGCTGCGATTAGTCGTGTGACCGACGCGCGAGGCTGATAACATAGTCATCATCATCCTCTATACGTCCACTGCTGGACATAGGCCTTCCACAATAACAATGCCATTTGGCGGGTATTGCCTCATCATCAGCCTATTACAGTCCACTGCTGGACATAGGCCTCTCCAGTTGTTCGCCACTTAGAGAAAACATCTGGAGGATATACCCATAATCGCCACGCTGGGCAGGTGGGTTGGCGATCGCAGGGCGTAGCTTCGTGCTCCGGTGACGCTGCTGCCCGTCACCGGTCTTTAGTATTTAGCTACGCCTTCAATTGTGATGGTTATACCGCCACCAGTCGGTTGCCAGCGCCTCGTTTGTTATTCGGCAGGATGCACCACGGGCAGGTGAGGTTGGCTTGGAGCGAAAAGATGATAGGCCGCTCCCTTACATCCCGGTATTGCCTCAATCACCACTATTGGCAGGAAGGTTGATGACAGCAGTAGGTTTTATTTGTACACAGGTAAACGCTGCTGCCCGTTTCCTGATATTCCCTTAGTCGTCTCTACGACAACCACGGGATAAGATGGGGTGGTCCTAATCAAAATCAGGAAACGACACGGACATATTAATAAACATACATAAATACAACAAAATAATGACGTACATAAAAAAAAAAAACAAAAAAGTAAAGTAAGTATTTGAAATTTCCATAAAATTTCAATAACGTTGACTTTAATCAACATTAAACATTTTCGACGTTTGTAATGTTAAAATTACTTCAAATATTTCCTAAGACAAGATGTTTATCAGTAAGAGAACATTAATCAAAGACACTCTTTATTAATAGAGTCTAGAGATTAATATCAAAATATATAGTTTTCAATATCAAGTGACATACGAAGTGTTACATTTTATATATCATTTTAATATCTTAATATAAAAACTTTAATTAAGATAGATAACTTGAGTGACACTATTAGAAAAGCAAGTTTATTATTGTTTAATTATCACTTTATTTAGTTAAATATATGGTGATAACTCTATATATTATGTACTAGCTGTGCCAGCGGCGTCGCTCGCGTGGATATCGGGTTTCAAAAATAACGGACTTCCATATAATACCCATCTATACCTTGTGCCTAAGTTTTAAGTTAGACCTCTAGCAATACATTGGTGAAAACCGCATTCAATTCTATGCAGTAGTTTTCGCGTAATGCGCGTTCAAACATACAGGTTTAAATTTCTCGCGTTTTCCCAACACTTCCCGTCACTGCTCCGCTCCTATTGATTGTAGCGTGATGAAAAGTATCCTATAACCTGCCCAGGAGTATGAAGAATAATTGTACCAAGTTTCGTCAAAATCTGTTCAGTAGTTTTTTTTTCTATAACGAACATACAGACAGACAGACAGACAGACAGACAGACAGACAGACAGACAGACAGACAAAAATTTTACTGATTGCATTTTTGGTATCAGTATCGATCACTTATCACCCCCTGATAGTTATTTTGAAAAAATATTTTATGTACAGAATTGACCTCTCTACAGATTTATTATAAGTATAGATGTACTTTAATACAACAATAGGGTTTATATTTATAATGTAAAATAATAGATAGATTAAGATATATTATATAATTTGTAGTAGTGTAAGTTTAAGGATGGCTATGTTATCGCAATGGGTTGTACCTGTAATGGTAGCATAAGGTTTTTAAATAAATAACTAAATATAGATCAATATAGAGTAGTTTCGCTGGTAAAATCCAAATTTCATATGGCAGACCGGGATTAAAAAGTATATTATGTGGGCGATAAGACCTCCTACATTGTACTTCTATACATCTATATAAAACCTATTTCCTGTGCATGTTCCATTCTGGTGCAATAAAGAGTACCTATATTATATATTAGTAGCTAGGAACAAATTTTGCCGGGTCAGCTAATACAAATATCTTAACTAAAACGCTCGCCCGTAATCATTCAACTAAGTTAATGATACGTGTCCTAATTACCAATCCTTACGGAACCCGCTTTCAGCCAGTAACAAGCCACTTTTTAACTCTTCCTTGAATCAAGGCTGGTATGTGGGCCGTTTTCATCAATCAAACTTACGTTGCTCAAGGCGCCTGTTACCTCCCTCCCTACCCCCACTTTGACCACAAGGCGTGTGAAAATCATGTTAATGATTCAATGTGAGGATAAAGAAGCTTAAATAAAAGGCACACTGATTTCTTTACGAACCATGGGACTTAAAAATGATAAGTGTCCACTAAGAATCTTTTTCAAAGTTTAAACTATATTGACGATATCGATACGATATATTGGTCTGGGTGCTTACTATGTATAGTATGTATTTATTTCCAAAAAAAAAGTAGTTTACCAGTTGTCTAGCACCCATAGTACAAGCTTCGGCTTAGTTTGGAGCTAGATGGCGATGTGTGGCCCAGCGTGGCATGTCTTGAGTTATTTATTTATTAAATGTTTGTACTATGCGAGAATCGAAGGCTTTCCCTTGGCTTTTCTAGGCGAGTCCTTGGCTCAGAAGGATGAGACTGATAGAGGATAGACAAATTTTTTGTACGGATAGATCGTATGTCATCTACGTAAGGAGGTTAAGCCAAAGTCTTGTATCCTGATGATGGAAACGAGCCGACGGAAACAATTCATGCAATTTCCTTGCATATTCCCCGAAATATATCCTGTAAATAGTTATACAGTGTATTTCATTCTTTTGTTTCCAACTGAGAGCTTCTCACAGTATCCGATTAATTAAAATCTTTTATGTATTTTCACTTGTCCTGGTATCTGTTATCAATTTATTGAAAGACGCATGTGACCGACTTGTTGGCTTTCGATTAAACTGGAATTTCGTTTATAAGTTCATTACAATTTTTTCTCACTATTGAACTGGTCTGATGGTAGAGATAGGAACTGAAATTATAAGTCTTAAATTGTCCTAAATACCATAATGTAACTATATTTTTATTTATTATCGCTTCTATTTTCATATAACAGGAAATATGTCAGCTGAAAGAGAATTCCAATTTTTTTTAATTCGCAATCCTTATTGTACGGATACTACTACGTATAGTTTTTTTTTATAGTAGCTCGACATAATGGCTTCCCTACGCCTGATGGAAAGCGAAAGAGAAGCCCAAGTCGCTGTGACAACTGGCAAGTAACTGGTCAGTTACCTGTCATGCCACTGCCATGCCGGCCCAACCCTAACTCCCCACGAGCTCCGGAAACCCTACTCACCAGCAGAAACATGACCCGGAGATCATTTGGCTGCGGTATTCTGTAGGGTGGAGGTCCTCCCCTGGACGGGCAGCTCAATTCGAGCGAAGATTTGCTACGCCCTACCTCTATTCAAGTTTGTACCTAATCTGATGATGATGACTAAGCCTATCGATTTACGGAACACTCTGTATATGAATCTCTTGCTCAACTATCTCAGATGCCAATGACAACTCGAGATAACAATCTCGCATTGTGTAAGTATATTAAATCTGACAAGACAGTGTAAAATTATGTTCCGGCTAAGTTATCTGTGAAATGCGTAGGACCATGTTATAAATGGTCGAAGATATCAATGCGCTTAGAATGTTGTCACACTGGAGAAATGAATCTATCCTCGATTCTTTCAACGGCCGCATGTGCTATAAACGTGTGGATCAATCTTGTACTATGATGCATGATTTTAAAACCCCATTTTAATACCATTACGCGTTCTAAATGTATTTTCTAGTGCCCGTTGCATTGAGAACCCGCAAACTAATTGAATTTGCGCGATAAGATGAGCAGGTTTAATGCAGCCAAAACACAGGCGTGTCTCTTTTCTGCAAAAAGGAGGCCCTTTGAACTAGCCCCTTCTTTTCAGGGTGTAACTGTACCGGTCACCAATCATCTGGAGCTTCTTGGTATGACCTTGTCTTCGACCCTCAATTTTGGCTCCTACATCGAGGCTAAGGCTCAAGTAGCTGCCAAAAAGCTGGGAATCCTCTCGAAGTCGCGACACTACTTCCGGCAGGAACAGTTGCTCAATTTGTATCAAGCACAAGTTCGGTCATGCATGGAGTACTGTTCGCATCTTTGGGATGGATCAGCTAAATACCAGCTTGAGGCGTTGGAGACCATAGAGAGACGTGCCAAAAGGCTCATCGACGACGACTTGCTTTGTGACGTGAAATTGCAAAGCCTTGGTCACCGTCGAAAGGTTGCAAGCCTATCGGTCTTCTATCGGTTACATTTTGGGGAGTGTGCGACTGAACTACACAATTTGATTCCCCCAGCTCCATTTTACCACCGAACGAGTAGAGATACGACCAAGAGACACCGTTTTACGGTGCAGGTCCCAAGGACCCGCACGGTGCGGTTTGCCTCTACTTTCTTGGTGCGAACGGCCAAACTATGGAACTCCTTGCCGGACTCTTTGTTTCCGGAGACATATGATCTTGAGGTGTTCAAGGCGAGAGTGAATCGGTATTTTCTGGGTAAGCGTGCTCCATCGTAGGCTTCAATATCACTTAACACCAGGTGAATTGTGGCCAAACGCAAACCCATAATGAATAAAAAAAAAAAAAAAAAAAAAAAAAAAAAAAGAGCTATTGTTTAAAAAGTGCGAACATACCAACATTTGGAGACATGTTCAAAAAAACTAATTGCTTCTGAAGAAATAAATTATCAGGCGCGATTTTTCGCATTTAATCCTTTAACCGTCGATAAATGAGACACAATAGAAATCTATCTCTATCTATCATCTATTACCGTTGCATGTAAATGTCAGTGGCGTTTAAAAGGTTAAAAAAATATTTTTAAAAAGCATATAAATATTTGGTTGAAACCTCCTCCATTTTGAGGTCGGTTAAAAACCGAACCAACTCGTAAACAGTACTTGAAGACCTCCAAGTATGCGGGCACTTTATCATTTTGTTTAGCAAAAGCCAAAAGAAATTGTCGTAAACCTGTATACATTAAGATAAGTCGACACATTATCTTCAGCGTGTGAAAAGCGTGTTAACGACCTTTTGTAAGAGCTGAGAGGCCTAAACCGTAGGTTTTTTTCTAGCTTTTAAGATATCTTAAGTACAATGGATAAACAAACTAAATTCTCAACGCAATTAGCTTCTCACAGTAAATTTTTGATGGAACTTCTTACCATACTGTATCCGTGCAACGGGGATAAACAAATGATTCGAAAAAGTAGAGTTTTCTCAGTAACTGTAGAGGAATAGTGCATTAGTATTGCCTATGCATAAATAATTTTACTATAGAGCGAAGATATTTTGTTTTATTTTTCTTTAGCTTTGCTTTAACTAAACCTGACCAGGCGTTCCGATCGCTTTCCATCTGCGGCTGTCCAGGGCAGACTTTCAGAGTATCCCTGCAAGTTGCTGCCCATCAGCGACACAGGGGGATTTAGTCGGTATGTTCTTCCATTATGGGAGATCTGAGTCCTACACACCACTCCTATAATCTTATGCTATAAATCCAAGGGATTTAGCGAGAAGGTGCCGAATGCATGCAGTATTCTTTAAAAAACGGAGTCGTGATACTTAATTGTACTTAGTGCAAAATTTAAAAAATATCTCCAATTTTGCATACGCTAAAAAGCACTTATTTGTTTAATAAGTTAACATACATTGTAATCGGAATACCCCAGAAAGTTAACAGCTTACATTTCAAAGTACACATTTCATGCTTGGCAGAATTTCCAAGTCTATTCCTCACGATACAGACGCCTATGACAACAGTATGGAACGTTAAATAAATACAGTGTGCAAATTAGAATCAACTCATCAAACAAGATTTAAAAGTGTGAAATATCATCAGATAGATTTGTTTACTACTTTTTTTTAATATGAAAAAGACTACATCCTGTCTGAAGTTAAGTTGGTAATATAATAAATTCTCGAAATGTGAGCACAGCATATAGATACACTATGACGGCCTTCATAGATCACGTACACCCATGATTGCAAGAAGATTGGAAAGCAGGAAGAAAGTTCCACAGGTTGATTTTTTACCCCTGCCCCGTTTTACCATCGGACGAGCATGCTGCGAGGAGACGCCGATTTAAGGTGCAGGTTCCAAGAAAAACAAAGCACTTTGCCTCTACATTCATAGAACCAACGACGAAGTTAAGGAGCTCTTTGCCCAGAGCTGTGTTCCCCAATAGATATTTTTAGATTTTCAAGGCGAGAGTGAATCGGTTTATGATGGGTGAGCGCGCTCCATCGTATGCTCTTACGTCGTTTAACAGCAGACGATCTGGAGTGAAGCTCACACATTTAAGTACTTACAAAAAACCTGTGACTCTTTTGGTGTTCATCCCATCAGGTAAACTACAGGCCCGTTTGCCCCCTCTGTCATAAAAAGGGCACTTTTTTCACTTGAGTTTGTAGAAGACGGTAGATAGATAGATATTCTTTATTGCACAAAACACAGAGTAAATACAGTAAAGGTAATACAGACATGTTGTGGTACAATCTAGGCGGCCTTATCGCTAGTGAGCAGTAGTAGTAGTAGTATATCTAAGGTATTTTCAAATTAAACGTCCATTACAAATGACACGGCAAAGGAAATGCGTTCCGATTCCCGTATATTCCGTACAACACAATATATCGTACCAGTACGTACGTAAGAGATATAAATGGCGTATGTTGGGAATCACTAACTATGACGACGCCCCGCGGCGGTTGTTAGGCTAAGGACAAGCTCTGGCGGTGAAATATCACTTTAATGAATGGGAGGTATCGCCGGTCTATGAACATCGTGAAGGCTGGTTTTATGGACATAGTACAAATGGTAACTTTTTAATGAGCCAACAATATTTTTTTTTATCAATTAGTATAACTTTTTCTAATAGGTAATTTGTGATCTTTACTCGTTACCGTTAAAGAGCCGTGGTAGCCTAGTGGTAAGATCGTCGCTTCACACACGTGAGATCGTCGGTTCGACTCCGTGCGGGGCACGCACCTCTGGATTTGCAAAAATCTATATGCGGAATTATACCACTAGCTTAGCGGTGAAGGAAAACATCGTGAGGAAACCTGCATATCCAGTTTAATTCTGAATGTGTAACCATGATCCGAATTTGTCTGATTCCCCTTTCTGAGGGTTACGAAGGTCAGATGGCAGTCGCTTAAATATAATAACCAGACTCGCTAAATCTAGGATCATGGTCAAAGCGGACCCTGGGCCTAGAGGCACAAACCGGGACAACGCTAAGAGGATGATGACTCGTTAGAACACGTAATTTTTCTTTTGTTGCGAGAAGCAGCAAACGGGCCAATTTGATGCCTGATGGTAAGCAGTCAACACCGCCCATGGACACTTCAAATCGAGTTCTGGCGTCGCTATCGACCTTTTAAATAGAAGTACGCTCGTTTTTTGGAGGTTTGCAAGTCGTAGCTGTTCGGAAAGAATGTCGCAGAAACTTGGTTCCACAAAACCGATGCGCGAAGCAAGAAGTTCCTCATAAAGCGTACAGTGAAGGATCGCCAACCACCGAGATGATGAGGATGGAATTGCAAACGGTTACATGTGGTGCGGTGAAGAAACTCAAGTGCAGGCAGTAAACCAAACAATTCTTCAGAACATTCCCAATGATAGATGTGGTAGAGAACGCACAAGGATGCAACGTCTCTTCGCAATGCCATTGAGTCGAGTCGACTTGATAGGGTCAAGTCATCAACAATACAGCCCTACGCTGGATAAGAGAGAGAGAGATTTAAGAGAGGTAGGGCATAGCAAATCTTCGCTCGAATTGAGCCGCCCGTCCGGGGAAGGACCTCCACCCTATAGAATACCGCAGTCAAATGACTCTGCCGGTGAGTAGGGTTTCCGGAGCTCGTGGGGGGTTAGGGTTGGCCCGGCATGGCGGTGGCAACTGACAGGTAACTGACCAGTTACTTGCCCGTTGTCACAGCGACTTGGGCTTTTCTTTCGCTTTCCATCAGGCGTAGGGAAGCCATTATGTCGAGCCACTATAAAAAAAATTGCGTGCTAGTACACGCTACAACAAACTTCAAAGCTAAATATCCATGTTAACATGTGCGACCAGCTTTATCACACACTTGATAGAAACATTTCGCATCGCTTTGGGCGATATCCTTAATTAAGTTATACTATTAACTATCGTTCCACAATTGAAAATGATATCCGCCGCCCATACGTTTTTCATTAAAACTAATAATATTCCTGACATCAGCTATGAATGAATTAAAACTACACCGGTAACAAGACGTCAACTTTTAATGATAGTAATTTTTTAAATGTCAACGGAATATTAAATCAACAGCATTTTAATGATAAATTCTTGTGTGCGCCCGTTGCGTGATGCATGTTGAAAATTCAATTTGTAATAGCTCGGCTTTTAATTATAATCATATTTTTATGAATCAACTGTTAGAGATAATTTGGTTCCAATATTAATACACTATTTTAGTGGCCTCCCGTCGCCTGATGGAACGCGAAAGGAAGGCCCAAGTCCCTGCGGCAACGGACTAGTAACCAAATCAATCAGTGTGCCTAGCACGAACATTTTCGAAAAAGTATGCGTAACGTTACCGTAAACATTTGTATGAAACTTGGTACAGCGCCCCTATCGTGCGTAAGAGGTACTACGTTTACGTACGTTAACGTAGTGAAAATTATCGCCCTGTTTACGGTTACGTTACGCATACTTTTACGAAAGTGTTCGTGCTAGGCACACAGTTGTCAGTTGCTAGTTCAGTTAGGACAGAATTTCGGCCACAGCAGTTTGGGGGTTGCCCCAATGAGACTAGCCATGTACGTGAGATATAAAAGTGCACAAGTCGAAAAGAGAAAGATCAGACGCAGGACCAACAGCTTAACGTCATTTCGAATTTACGACTGTGTACCAACTTCTTAGTTCCAGGACAGCTAGTGGACACTAGCCAGACATTTCTTGAAGGAAAATCCCAGTAATTACAGTTAAGGATCCGGAAGAGGGCAAAGTGAGAAAGAAAAAGAGAAGGAATTTAATTAATATAACGTAAAACTAAAATAAAAGCAAGACATCGAGGGCGCACGATTGACAGGAAAGAACAGACAGAATTTTTGGGTGGCCCGCACACTGCGGAATTCCGATTTGAAAGGATTTGCAAAAATAATGCTCTACTTATAAAATGCTGGAGCGCTTTGCATGCAAGTAGAGCATTATTTTTGCAAATCTTCAATTCGGAATTCCGAATGTATGCGGGCCACCTGGGGCTACCTTAAGGGAAAAACAAAAGACAAGACAACAATTTAAACAAATAAAAAAGTATAGGACTGATCGCCGCAACAACTACCGTCCCAGGAAAACAAATCCCCCAAATTACTTTTTGTCATTGGGGGAGGCCTATGTCGAACAGTGGACGTTCACAGGCTGCTGATGATGATGATAAAAAAATTCTCACGTTTGTCAATTACTTACCAGGCGTTTCTCCGACGACTAGTACTCTCGGCCCGCCAAACGATCATCGTTCACGAAACACTCATGTACGTCACGGTACAGTCCTCGTCACCGCGCCGGCGCACTGCACATAATACGACTACACTTTACACCCGTCTTGGTTTCACTGCACTATTTGTCGAGCGATTGCGAGCTAGCTAGCGGTCGTGTGTTTGATCTGTAACAAAATGAGAGGTGTTTAATATTACATGGTAAGCAAGCGTTCTCTACGCTCCGGTTGAGGAATTAGAACCTTTTTGGTGTAACACAGAGTATTTGCCTAATACAAATCCTACCGTACATTTGACTTTTTCATAATAGCACATTATACCGGCTAACTTAAAACGCGACCGAAAATCTTTATTACACAAAGAATACAAATGGCAGACTTAATGCGTAATATATAGCAGTTCTATTCAGACAGGTCTAACGTCTGAGCTGGCCGTGAATTAGAGCCCACTCATAAAATATCTATGCTAAATCAAAAAAGTCTGACAGAAAAGCAAGACAAAAAGAAATATTTCCGTTCGATCCATCCGACTTCGTAACTCAAAAATCTATTCAGTCACGATTGCACCGGCAAGCAAACAAAACAAGTTCAATCACCGGTTGTTAACAAACATCTTTATCAGCCAATATCTCGAGACAAATGCCAACAATCTCACGATTCCGGTCCTTTTATCCAATAATCGATCATTTACTTAACATTGGTTTTCTATTTGGAAAGTGTGCCACGATATCTATCGAGGAAATGGGCAATGTAGGGATGAGAGTATGCAAGCTTAGTAATTTTTCACTACACGTGGTTCTGTGGGACGGTAGATAAGAAAGATGACTGGTCGAGAGTGAATGCATGGTTGCCCAAGAACGGGATGCGCCTACCAACCTTGATGTTTGCCCTAATTGGCTAACAACTGGAGAGGCCTATGTTCAGTAGTGGACTGCAATAGGCTGATGATGATGATGAGAGCAAAGTGGCCTCTACTAGCCTTTTGGCAAGCGAAAGAGAAGCTCCAAATAGCTGCGGCAAAAGGCAAAATCCCTTACTAGTTGCCACCGTCATGCCGGCCTGTAAGATGGCTCTGGCTATACACCAACTGACCCCGAAACTCGACTGGATCATCTGGTATTCATTGTAAATACAAGGGAAAACCTTCTTAAGAGACCAGGTGGTTCGTTTAAATTGTCTGTGACATGAATTCATTGCAATGAAAATCAAAACTTTTCAAATGTTTACGTCTGCTCATACCTACTAAAATTCCATAATAAAATTTAAGGTAAAATAATACCATAGTATCCACACCCAAAGAGATAATCATAATAATAGTTCAGGTAGGGTAACGTAAAACATCAACTATAATGTGGACAATATTATAGTAAATAGTTTCTGTTAGGTATTATGTAGGTAGTTTAGATATTAAGATATGTAGGTAGTTACATATTGAGAAGCGGCCCGTCAGTCGCTCAATAAATGGTCAACAGAGCAACACGTCTTTTATTATTTATCAGTGGCGAACGAGGCTAAATCAAGAAAAATGTCGATTGGACGATTAGGCGAGTTCAGTGTGGACACAGGTGATTGGAGTGCGTACTGTGATAGGCTCGAAATGTACTTTTTGGTTAACGATATCAAACCGGAACTAAAATTACCGACGCTCATATCGGTGGTCGGTGACGCGGCATATGACGTTATGGTGAATTTGTGTAGTCCTAAGAAGCCGGCGGACTTAAAGTATAAGGACATAGTGGCGATAATGCAAAAGCACCTCCAACCAAAACCTTCTTTTCTCGCGGAAAGGTTTAAATTTCGACAGTATCGTCAAATTAACGGCCAAAGTATTGCACAGTTCGTGGCGGAATTGAAAAGAATGTCCCGATTTTGTGACTTTGAAACGACCTTGGACGATAATTTACGGGATCAATTCGTGTGCGGGTTGACCAGCGACGGGATACGGCAACGGTTGTTTGCTGAGGACAAGGTGACCTTCAACAGCGCGGTGGCGCTGGCGCTGGCGCTGGAGGCGGCGCAGCGGGACGCGCTGGCCGTGGACAACGGCCCGGCGGGCAGCACGCGTCACGGGAACGGCCACGACGACGCATCGGTTCCGATGAACTTTGTGAACTGTCGCGCCTGTGGTGATGCAGGGCACACAGTGCAAAAGTGTCGTTTCCGGGACTATGTGTGCAGTAGGTGCAAGCAAGTAGGTCATTTAAGGCGGGTGTGTTCAAACTCCGGTCGGGATAACGGTCGTGGCGGCGGTTATAGTCACGATGAGTCAGCGGGCGGCAGGGCGCCGGCACCAGCGGGCAGCATCGGCCCGGCGCGCGGCTCGGAGCGCGGGCCTCCGCGGCACCGAGGGCCCTCCCGGACCCATTCGCGGGGAGCGACCAGGGGGCTATATACAAAGTTGCATTGCCTGGACAACGAGGACAATAGCATCGACAAACTGGACAACGGAGACGGCGAGGAAGCTATGTACCAAATGTCACTAAGACAGTATAAGCCGGTGAGCTTACCTCTTTCAATTAATAAACACATAATTGAGATGGAAGTAGATACAGGATCTGCATTATCTTGCATTAGCGAACAATTATATAAAAAGTTATTTTATAATGTGCCTATTCAGAAGTGTTCATTAATTTTAAAATTTTATGATGGTAGTACAATTAAACCTGTCGGATTAATTGAGGTCGCAGTGACCTATAAAGATGTATGTAAACAATTAGATCTGTATATCATAAGCAAGGGTACTACTAATTTATTGGGAAGGCAATGGTTAGCAGAGTTAAATATAGTGATTCCAAAAATACCCGTTAATGTAAATATTAATAAGGTAGAAAAATGTAATGACCCCACGGAAATGGACAGGAGTGAAGACGTAAAATATCTTATTTCCAGATATAAGGAAGTGTTTGAGGATGGCCTAGGGCGCTTCACCGGTGAGCGGGCGCGCCTGCGGCTGCGGCCGGGAGCGGAACCGGTGTTCTGTCGCGCGCGGCCGCTGCCGTACGCACTGCGCGCGCGCGTGGACGCCGAGCTCGACGCCATGCTGCGCGCCGGCGTCATCGAGCCCGTCGACCACTCGGACTGGGCCACGCCCTTGGTAATCGTTCACAAGCCGGATGGGTCGTTACGTTTATGTGCGGATTACAAAACTACATTGAATCGCGTCTTGTTAGTTGACAAATATCCGGTGCCAAAAATTGAGGATTTATTTACAGAGTTGAGCGGTAGTCAGTATTTCACAAAAATTGATTTATCTCAGGCTTACAATCAGATATTGTTGTGTAATGATGTGGGAAACGATTCCACGAGTCTTACGGTCATAAATACTCACCGGGGATTGTTCAAATATAATAGATTAGTGTACGGTTTGGCGTCGAGTCCCGGTATCTTCCAAAGAATCATGAGTAACCTCTTTAAGGACATACCGAACGTGACTGTATTTTTGGACGATATTTTAATTGCAAATAAATGTCCATTTTCACACAAACGAACAATCGAGTTAGTACTGGAAAAATTAAAAGATCATGGTTTAAAAATTAAGAAACAAAAATGTGAATTTTTCGCTTCCGAGGTGAGGTACTTAGGTTTTATCGTAGATAGGCAGGGGGTCAGGGCTGATCCGGAAAAATTAGAACCTATTTTAAAAATGACCCCGCCCAAAACGGTATCCGAATTGAAATCATTCCTAGGAATGGTAAATTTTTATGGAAAATTTATTAAAAATTTAAGTTGTCACTTGGGTCCACTGTACAAATTACTCAAGAAAAGTAATCGGTGGCGCTGGGCCAGTGAGCAGGCGCGGGCGTTCGAGACCGTGAAGGGGCTTCTGCGCAGCGCGGCGGTGCTGGCGCACTACGACCCGCGGCGCGACGCCGTGCTCACGGTGGACGCCGGCCCGCGCGGCTTGGGCGCCGTGCTGGCGCAGCGCGACCCGGCGGGCCGCGAGCGCGTCGTCGCCTACGCCTCGCGCGCGCTCACCCCGCCCGAAATCAATTACAGTCAGATACACAAGGAGGCCCTAGCTATTATTTTTGCAGTTAAAAAATTCCATCAATACCTATACGGTAGGAAGTTTACATTACGCACAGATCACAAACCGCTTGTGAGTATTTTTGGACCTAACATTGGGGTGCCGAGTATGACGGCGAGCAGGTTGCAACGCTGGTCTATAATATTGGCAGCTTACGACTTTGACATAGAATATGTACGTTCGGATGAAAATACAGCGGATGCACTGTCTCGCCTGATCACCGCTCACAAGGGGAGGAACGAGGAAAATGAGTATAGTTTGGAACAAACGTATTTACATTTTGCTACGGAAGCATTATTATTAGATAATGTGATGATTCAAAAGGAGACGAAGAGGGATCCATTACTGAATAGGGTTATAAGTTACATCAGAGACGGTTGGCCTAGGGAAATAGAAATTAACGAATTAAAACCTTATTTCAATAGGAAATCGGAACTATATTTGGAGTTGGGTTGCGTCATGTGGGGACACCGGGTGGTAGTGCCACAGTCGTGCCGGGATAAGGTCCTGCAGGTACTTCACGATTCCCACATGGGGATTGTGAAGACCAAAAGCTTAGCCCGCAGCTACGTGTGGTGGCCCGGCGTGGACGAGGCCGTGGAGCGCCAGTGCCGCGAGTGCGCGGTGTGCGCGGCGGTAGGCAGCGCGCCGCCCGCGCACGCGCCGTGCGCGTGGCCGTGGCCCGCCCGCGCATGGTCCCGGGTTCACATAGATTTTTTAGGACCAATAGCAGGAATGAAATTTTTAGTTATCGTCGATGCTTGTTCCAAATGGATAGAGGTTTTTAACATGAATTCAACTACGGCTCGATGGGTTACGAAAAAATTAATGGAAGTTTTTGCTAGATTTGGTTTACCAAAGCAAATCGTGAGCGATAACGGCCCCCCTTTTTCCAGCTTGGAATTTAGTGAATTTTGTAGCAGCAACGGAATTGAACATATCTTTACTGCACCTTACCATCCCGCGTCAAACGGCGCGGCAGAAAATGCTGTTAAGATATGTAAGAGGGTGATAAAAAAAGCATTAATTGAAAAAAAGGACATAGATACCGCATTAAATAATTTTTTCTTAATGTATAGGAACACTGTCCACAACACTACAGGAGACAGTCCTGCTCAGTTGTTGTTGGGGCGCGCACTGCGCACTAGGCTCGACTGTCTCAAGCCCGACCGGGAGCGGCGGGTGCGAGCCTTACAAGCGCAACAAAGAGTAAGTGCAGGGGGAAATGAGCGACAATTAAAAGTAGATGATCTAGTTTGGTGTAGATCTTATTCCGGGGAAGCAAAATGGACCGCGGGAAAGATATTGGAAGTTATGGGGGAGACTGACTACCGTGTAATTGGGGAGGATGGAAATATAGTACACCGTCATATTGATCAACTGAAAAGACGCAATTCTTCTCAAGATGTTCAGGGTACGGAAAAGGCTGCACAAGGTAGTATGCAGTACCCCGGCTTGTTTACGGTGCCCATGGCGCGCGATGACGCAGGCGCGGGCGGCGCGCGCGGTGGCGCGGCGGACTCGGTTCCGCTCCCGGATAGTAACGGGGAACGTAGATATCCATTGAGGTTGCGCCAACCTCCTGTCCGTTTCGGGTTCGAAATTGATTAGTTGCGATATGTAAACATAATTTAGTAAACATAATTTTTATTGTTACCTGTTCTTTCCTTCGCTAAATATTCAGTTTGGATTGTAATAAATGTTAAGATATTTATATTGTATTTGTATAAACTATTATTTATTTGTAAATGTTAATATTTAGGTTAGTTTAAAGTAAGGGTGGAGGTGTTAGGTATTATGTAGGTAGTTTAGATATTAAGATATGTAGGTAGTTACATATTGAGAAGCGGCCCGTCAGTCGCTCAATAAATGGTCAACAGAGCAACACGTCTTTTATTATTTATCAGTTTCAATGTTATGCCTACTTAAATACAGAAGCCGGATTTCAATACAGCCTACTATTCCGATTAAAATTGTATTTTGATCTTAAAATTACGACTCATAAAATGGTATCTACAGGAAGTACAGTTAAATACCAAAATACATAAAGCTAGAGCAGTAAATGCCTAAATGTACTTATATTTAACAAATATTCCTTATTCCTCTGAGAGTATATTTTAAAGCGATGTTTGGTAATTAATTTTATTAGAACTTAAAAACTGCTCGAACTTTCTATTTGAGACAAATAACAAATGATAAGAGACAAGGCACAAACTAGCATTAATAAATCTGTCTATTCAAGAACAGACATATGCTGTTCATGACTAGGAGTTATCTCAATATCCCCTACCAAAGTTTCGACGTTTCCAATGACCTTAGAATGCCAGACCAACTTTCATATCCACACATAGCTCCCCCTACCAGGCAATTCATTTAAAACAGTGTAATATTCAGTCAATTAAAAATATTATCCCAACACATCTGTATAAAACCTTAAAAACAAATGATTATAATTGAAAAGCAAAAACACTTTATCACCAGCATTAATATCATTGCCGAGATTTATTCTACCCTAAATAGTAAGCTTGTCCTGTACACCATACTTGGTCCCATATTTGGTCATGGAATCATGATGGATCTCGAGAATCGCCCATAACGACAACTTACTGTGGTAACATCCCATTAGCCAATGTTTACATGTTAAAAATTACTTTATGTAATTGCTGATATAACGCAGGGGCGATCATTATGCCCTGTTGAACGCCCAAATTATAACTGTGCATGTAACTGCTTCTTGGGCTTTTTGTTATCATGTTTATCTTCACTAGCTTCAAAACCATGGCTGCGACTTAATTAAGATTACTCATATATACAAGGAAAATTTTATCACTACAAAATCTGTAAGGTATATTAAAATGTATATCTATAGGGGCCTACCTCATAAAGCAAATCCTATTTAAAATTTTACATATGAAGTTAGCTTCGAGATTGCATATTTTAATGACCTAAAGGTAAAATTGTAGAGAAAGCTTAATCTTTTGTGCTTTTTTGTACATATAAATAAATTTTGTCATTGACGGAATTTTACACAAAAATATTAGTCAAGGGGTTATTTGTAACAATATCGTATTGATTACTGAATGGAAAGTCTTAAGGCTTACTACTAACTACTTATCTCTAATTACTAATATCACAGTAGGTACAACTGTACCTAAAGCCAACTGGCTTTGATAACGTAATAATGAAAACTATGGTGACTAATTAAATGTTATTTAGTCCAAAACACGTGACTCCTATTTAATTATAGCATTATTTTCTACATGATTTTCCATCAAAACCTAGTTACTTGCAAGCAAGCCCATTTCAACTCCATAGTATTTCATAGTAAGTTTTCGTCGCAAGTTTATCCAAGATCAATATTCAGAGAGTATCATACCTAGTGCTTACAATAACCACCGCGCAGCAGATTTCGTTCAAAAGTGGGTTTCGTCGAATGATAGAACCAGTTATATTCAAACCTGCTCTACGCACAGCTAATACGAATCAAAATGTTCATGAATGAACAAATTTCTTCTCTGCTTTCTCATTTTATTGGTACGTATAATTAGTTTTGCGTGGTAAAAACAATTTTATTTAGAGATTAGGCTGTGTGATTGAAAAGATAAGGATCGAAGGTACTCGTAATATTGCGGATGCTATGCCGAGTATTAGTTGTAATGTACTCGTACATCGATTTGTGCTAATTGTTATTTATCGTTTTATTGCTCATGTTCGCTTTAGCGTTTATCAATACAATAAAATCGGCACTGGTTTACCATAAGATTTCATCAACTGATGACAGATAGGTACATGATTCATTTATATAAATGTCTTCATCATCATCGACCTCTCCAATTGTTAGCCACTTGGCTCGACCCTGGGCTTCTCACATCCAGCACATGAAAGCTATCTTTCGCAAATCATCAGTCCACCTGGCTTGAAGGCGACCTACACTACCTCAAGGTCTTAAGATCTTAACTGTACTTTATTATTATTTTTATAGGTATCAAAAACCGCTGCATGCGAGTGGCCCAAGATAAAGGAAAGCAAGCATACAAATGCTTATTCCTATGTATAATACGTATTTATTTACAAAACAATATCTAGGTAGGTAAGTTTATTAGTTGTCTAGTACCTACTTACCTAGGCTTTGGCTTAGTTTAAGACTATAAGGCACTGTGTGACCCAGTGTATCATGTCTTGGGTTATTTATAGTAGGAGTAGGTACATCTCTCCCTGGAGAAGGTACTAGATAAGTATATCTCAACATTTTTTTAATTCGGCTGAAGACAATAAGTTTAAGTAAGTTAAGAACCGCAGCTACATAATATACGCCACAGAGAGAAAATTTTAAGCAAGGTCATTCTGTAGATAAAAAATAAATAGTTTGAATCTCTCAAAAACAACAGTCAAGCACGAAACATCTTAAGACGCATCCATTAAACTAATAAAGCTATTCAATTAACTGTACAAACCGGAGTCAGTTACACAAATCAATTAGGACAATACGGTCAAAGAACATAATGGAATATCCACATTAGACCCACTCGAAGGTATCATTGTGCGACGCAAAGCTAATTGTACTAAAGATAAATTGTTTCCATTAGATCGAATCGATTTGACAGGGTGTTCTATCATGGTAATTGTTCGATCGATGAAACCATTGTGCTTACCAACGATGATTTTAATGCTATGGAGAATGTTAGATTAATAAAATCGATAAAGCGAGTTGGTGAAAAAATTAAGCAATTGGTGAAACGCATGAACAAAACCTTTTTATGTATTGAATTGATGAATACAGACACAAAACACAATATCGATATTCTTATGGAATAAATATTTCTTATGAAATATTCTTCTTTTTATTTGAAGGTATGCAACCTTAATAACCAATAGTTGATCAACGGGACCAATGTTAATGATCAATGTTGTTGGGATTTCATCCCGTAGGTAGGTGTATCAGAAGGAAATATCAATGGAAAAGTAAAATAGTCAATAAAATAAATCCCCCTATGTATGTACGAGTACATGAAGCTTTGAGTCAAATCAGGCTCGACAAATCGAGCGGACAACTTCATTTGTACCCTATAACGACTTACCATGTACCTAAGTACTTACGCAGCTACCTTTTTTAGGTAGCACTACATAATCGCTTCCCTACGCCCGTTGGAAAGCGAAAGAGAAGCCCAAGTTGCTGACAACGGGCAAGTAGCTGGTCAGTTACCTGTCAGTTGCCACCGCCATGCCGGCAAAACCCGGCTGCCGATGCAGCACTCACCCCACGAGCTCCGAAGGGCTCCGGCTCAACTCGAGCGAACATTTCCTATGCTTTAATCCTGCAGTGACAATACGACGGTGAAGGATAAAGAATACATATCGCTCCTCTTATTTATTCCCGTAGATTGACTAATGAAATTCGTAAGATAAATAAATAAATAAATAACCCAAGACATGCCACGCTGGGCCACACAGCGCCACCTAGCCCCAAACTAAGCCGAAGCTTGTACTATGGGTACTAGACCACTGATAAACTTACTTAGATACATTTTTTTTGTAAATAAATACATATTATACATACACCCAGACCAATACAAACAGAAATGTTCATGAACACAAATGTTTGTACTGTGCGGGAATCGAACCAACGACCCTTGGCTCAGAGGGCAGAGGTCACTACCAAATGAGCTATCGAGCCAGTCAAGATTTAGGTTTTCAAACGGTGATAGGGTTTACCTGCCTGGCTAACACCCGTAAAGTGACTTCGATCGTGTATCGGGATGAGTCGGAAAAAGATAAATCTTACAAACCGGCATTGTTGGTGGTGGCAACTGACTAGTAACTGATTTGGTTACTTGCCCATTGCGTATCGACAAAGTGGTCTGTTGGCCTTTAAATAAGTTCCTCGATCCTTTCTAGATTTCTTATACGACTACTATTGATAAGTTTGTTAGCAAATCCTAGATTGGTCTCCCCACACACATCATACATTTGCTTTTTACTCAAACCACTATCTTTATCATAAAGATCGCCTTTCCGGCATGCCAATAAAGAGGTTCCACATCATTATTAAGACGCGTGCCTCGATTTAAATCGCTTATCAATACGAGCATAATCGCACAATCGAGAGGCAGATCGGTGCTCACTCGATTCTCGGTAAATCTAGCATCCAACAGACGTAATTGGACACGGTTTCCGGTAGGTTAGGTCTAGATTCCTGCCTGAGATAGGATCTGTTCTTAGACGTCCTTTTTATTTACTAAGCGGAATTTATGAATGCGGTATAAATGCTGTTAAATTGCCAATGTAATGACATGTGAGTGTATGTTTATTCATTTTAAAACTGCACTTTTGAACGTGCATTAGTGATTTCAAAAATATCAAGTCGTTATAATGATATACATAGATAACAACTCTTATAAAGTAAGTTACTTCAATTCAATCAAATAATTCATATTATACCAATAGACCTTGAAATCTTAATAACTTGACCTAAACTTATTTGATATCCATATATGACGGTTACGATATTTTAAACCAAATCGCAAGATTCTCCAATTTTCCTAAATTATTTTAAATATTATTCTCGATATTTTTTTAATAAATCTACTTTCTTTTAACATAAAAATTGTTTTCAAATATGTGTTTATAATTCAATCGACAAGTGATAACAAACACTGCACCTAAGTAACAAGAAAAGTTTAAACCCGATATCTGTGTGTGACCAAAATAAAAGTTTAATAGAACTTTAAAATAAACAATGTAATCAATTATAGACATTCGCATAAAAGGATAGATATGTTAGCCTCTAAACAACTCACGATTCAAATCGATTTATCAACCTAAAGACCAAACCAAAGAGTGATTTAACACGCAAGCTTATCGATACGAAATAGGCAAACACTACCATATTTGCGCTATATAATTAGCATGAATAAGATCAAAGAGAAATGAAGGTTGAATTGACTATAATTTTAATTATCAACAATTTGTATTAGTAACGCCTTATATCCTCGCGTTATATCATATCGTGTGAGTGGGGCGCATTGCACTCACAATAGGGTCTGTTTAATTTATCCTCTACCCTAAGGTTGCCTGGAAGAGATCGCTTGGAGCGATAAGGCCGCCTAATTGTACAACTAATGTCCATTTTACTAGTTTTAAGTTGATTGTATGGTGTGCAATAAAGCATATCTATTCTATTATTCTATAGGGATGTTTCCAGGGTCAAAATAATTACATTATATTTAGTCCGTGTCTATATTATATAATTCAATCAACTCCATATATTGAAATTGATAAAAAATAAAGAAAAACATTTAGTGGTACGGAACCCTACGTGCGCGCGTCCGACTCGCACTTGGTCGGTTTTTAATTTTGTCATATCAACTCTAAACAGTCAAACTATTAAATGTTCCGTTTTATGTTTGCAACCTCTTCTTCTTCAAATAAGTCATTTACAGTGCAAACCGAAAAGACCGTAGAGAAGAAAGTCTTTCGTATGGGAGGTCCTACCCTCAATTAAATACTGAGGAATACGACGCAGAAATAGTGGCAATTCTGAATCGGCAATTAACATAAAGCATTAAAATAAATGAGCAACGACATACTATCATCAAGCCTACAACTAGTCATAGATTATTCAGTAATTTCGTACCCGCGCCGCAAAGAGCAAACCATAATTAATATTTTAGAATCGTTATCTCAATCAATCTTTATGCCGCTTCGGTAAAGCGTATTTTAATTGTAAGCCACGCCGTTCGAGCTATTCTATCTGCAGTTTCATTTGTCTATATTAGATTCTTGTGTCTTCAATACATTGTAGAGGAGTTATTGAATCGATTATTGCACATTGTAGATCATTGGTTTATAAGCCTTCTCAACAATGGGTCCTTGGTTTGAGTACGGTATATATATTTGCGATGTAAGGGAGTGACGATCTTTTCCCTTCAGGCCAACCTCACCTGCCCGTGGTGCATCCCGCCGAATAACAAACGAGGCGATGGCAACCGAGTAGTGCTCCAAGTAGGGCATCATTTAAGTTGAGGCTCCAAAAATATTTTCGACTCCAACATTAGTGAAATAGTTTATTTACTTTAGTCGTCGTCATATTTATCATATAATTTATTATTTTATTATAAGTATGTGTATTATTTAATGATATCATGTGTATGTATTAAAATATATATTAGTTTATTCTATACATATTGTATGTAATATTATATTGTGTATGTTTCTGTATATATATATGTATATTTATAGATTTGTATTTAATTTATTTTTATAACATATTATGATTAGTCTTTGTTTTTCAAACTTTTTTGGCACACTACCTTATTATTACTTTCTGCTTAGCCCAATGGTTGACTGGTAGAGAATGCCTATGTGGCATTAAGTCCGCCTTTTGTACACTTATTAATTGTGCAATAAAGATTAAATAAATGAATAAAATAAACCGACGGGTAGCGGTATAACCATCACAATTGAAGGTGCAGCTAAATACCACAGGCCGATGACGGGCAGCAGCGTCACCGGTGCGAAAAGCTACGCCCTGCGATCGCCACTCTATAGGTGAATGGAAACCCGAGTCAACCAACATGGAACATGACTGAACAAAATGTCATCCTCCATCTCTCCCAGTAGTGAAACATTCTTGTTTTAGAATTAAATATTTAATGGGCATCTCAGCCGTACTGATTCAGCGATTCCTAATCAAACGAGCATACTGTGTGGGTGTGCGGAAAACTAGTCCGCAAACGTATAATCACGTGCAATTACTAGTTTTTACGACCTATGTCCCTCCCTCGGCATGGAATAGTGACGTTGAATCATCGAGTCGATAGTTCGATGATGGAAATCGATTTATTCGAATAAATCAATTTCCATCATCGAACTATCGATTTATTATCGATTATTAACGCAATCACTTCGATTGCGATTCTGATTTTTCTTTTGTTTTGCGTTATATTTCCAGATTGTTTTTTTTTTATACTACTATAGTTCATTCGCGTTAAGAAAATAGTGACTGACAGGTCACTGACAGGCCACTAGCCAATCAAAACGCTAGAAATTTAATTTAAATTAAACTCTACAAGAACTCATTGGTGTGAATCGTTTACCTACTACATTTATTTCATCAACAGTCTGCAAACGTCCACTACCGAACATAGGGCTCCCCCAAATGACAATTGTCTTTTAGGAGATGTACATACCTTAGTCCCTTTTGGGATATGGCTGCCCTATTCTAAATCCGGAAACCATACGAACAAATGTAAACGAAAACGATCTATGTAAGTATGTTTCCTCCTTCCTTCGATATGGGATCCTTTAAACGGGGAGTGAAGAAGCATCTTATGGGCTGGCATGTCGGTAGCAACTGACAGGTGACTGAAAAATATCGTGCCGTGCTACTATAAAAAATATATATTTGAAGATTTTTCTAGGGGTCGGCTACATCACTAACGTTTCGCTGTTAGGAGAAGATTGAACATCTTGTTACTATGGATAAACTGTTTACACTTCACTTAATTGGTTTATACGATTGCTGTAAAGATAATAGCATTCAAATGCTCTCGTATTGTTCAGGCTAAGTTTGCGAGTTGTAAAACAATTATTTAAAATCGTGTACGATGGATGATAAAATAATTAAAATGTTCATTTTATAGATTCGTGTCTATCATCTTTATGTTCTCTTTAAATCAGCCTGACAAGGTTGATTCCGCTCTCATCACAAAAAAAAAACAAATGAATAAAGAGAATCACAACTACGATGCAACAAAAAAAAACAACTTTTGATATTTTAAACACATTAGCGACCGATAGATGCGATCATATGCAACAATGAGTGACATATCGGCAAGACCGATGATGGCATTAAAGAAATGAATGGCCGCCTACCGAATGCTGATAACGTGTTGTGTCACAATGGTTTAAGGCTTGTGATAACACGTTAACGCTTATATTTATGATAGATCGATAAGTACATAAAGTGTGCCGGTTCTGCAACTTACGAGTAGACCTTAGTATCGATGCGTTCGGTAGTAATCCTGGCCTTTGTAACTGCAGGGCGTGAGAATTACACGTAGAAGATATTCGCACTCACGTATTCAATATTTGTGTTTGTTTTATGTGAGGTTTTAAACTTAATCCCACTATGTAATATTATAAATGCGAAAGTTTGTTTGGAAGGATAGACGTACGTATGTTTGTTACTCTTTCACGCAAAAACTACTGAACGGACTTTAATAAAACTTTACAGTAATATAGCTTATACGTTGGATTAACACAAATACATTTATAAGAATATTTTAGCTAGTATTTTAATACATACGGGATATAAGGGAGCGGTATATCATATTTTAGCTCCTAGCATCTTTCATCAAGCAGTAGTAGTGAGGATACACATAATTAATAAGAACTTATAGATGTTTTGGAGTAACTGGTTGAAATGAACCGCCTATACTCTTATTTTTTTATGCAAGAAGCGGTTGACGAGCATATGTGATGCCTGTAAGCAGTCGACACCGCCCATGGACACCCGCACCTCAAATCAAGTTCAGGAGTCGCTAACGGCCTTTTAAATCCGCTTAAATATATCTCATCCAATAAAACAAACGAACAAACAAGCCCCAACAGAAGTCGTGTTGATCTCAGCATTGTCATCTTTACAGTTACGTGGTCGAACAGAACTATAAATAATTCATATGTCCTCGAAAAAAGGTTAATGTTTCACTTGTCATCCGTAGCTCTTATTGTGAGACTGCCATTCAATAATTCATATTGGGAACTCGAAACTTTGCCCTCTTACCGAATTGTTCCGAATGTAATCAGGATTTTATAGGAGATGAAATGGATTTCTCAAGTGTATAAAATGCAATGCTTTGGATAAAAAAAAATTATAATAATAGAAACCAAACACTTTTGCAAAGAATTAGAAGCTATTTATAATGAGAACAGCCTGTTGCAACTAAAAAGTTTGCAACACTGCCATAAATAAAAAAAGAAAGGCTATTTTTTGTAATAGAGAGAAAAAAAGAATACTAAGCTTATCTACTCAACATCTTCCCAGACCACTGAGTAATGGTTTATGATAGGCCGATTTAATATTCAATGGTTTCTCATAAAGTACAGCTTTAACTCATAAATCACACATTGATTGTCATGAATTGACATTCAATCTTAAATTTATTATCCACTAGTTTTGATAAGCGAGAATCAGAAAATAATTTGAAATTTTTTATTACAATATATATGGCTTTGAGGCCGCGGGCACACCAAATGTATTCGATTGCCGAAAAAGAGTAAATGTTTCTCGATACCTGTTAATCGGTATTCTATCACATGCACGGACACGGCATTATACCATCTATAAGGCATTGACATAGAATAATGAATTGATTGTATGTACAGAGCTTACGTGACAGTTTATGCAGCATTACCAATTGATTGAAATTGGTAATTCATTTGTTTAATAGTGTTATTTCATTTGATAGGTTATGAACCGAGAGAAAGACAAAGATAATAATATTGGCTCATGAAAATACGCTTGTGGTGCGGCGCATTTCAAATTGCACTTTTGAAGTTTCGAACCATGAATTTCGTTTTCGAAATTCAGGTAATATTTCTTGAGGTATAAATACCATCTACGTTATACAAGAGCGTACACAAATGAAGCTCCTTTTTATACCAAAGTGTCATCATTATCGTCAGTCTCTGCTAATCCTATTAATCTCCTCTTTGAGTGTCCTTGGACTTCTCGCATCCAGCACTTGTCAACCAAATCACAAATCGTCACTCCATCTGACCTCAGAATCTCCTACCAAACAAGCGTACCATTAGTTTAAAAGCCATCAAATTACCACGAAACTTCGCTTATAAACCGAGTAAGCTCTTAAACTTGTTTGGTATGATCACGGCCTAAAGTGAACTTTACATTAGTAAAAAGACCGATAAAAATGCTTCAACTTACCATTACCGTAATTAATTGATAAACCTAAGCAGATGATAGGCATCCAATGCTTCTTACAAAGTGGGACGTAAAGTTTTTTCAAGTAACTTTTCTACCCGATCAAGTTATGCGAAGGCAAAGTCATTAAAAGGCAAATAGCAAAAAGTGCCATTAAACAGAGCCTTTAGCATACCCCATCGGTTGTCGTAAATGTCATGAGTATATGTGAAAGACAATATATCATTGTTGCACGGAACAATAATGACGATTAAAGGTCTATCTAGGGAAGCAGATCTTGGAAGTACGATTGGAAACGGGATAAGTGTGAATCGGGTGATAAATAAACATGGTTCTTTTATTGTAAGGAACAACTGACTGGCTTGACTGGCTCGGTGGCTCAATTGGTAGTGACTCCTGCCTTCTGAACCAAGGGTCGTGGGTTCGATTCCCACCCGGGACAAACATTCGTGTGATGAACACTTGTGTTTGTTCCGTGTCTGGGTGTTAATATTTGTATTTAAGTATTTATTTGTGGTACCTTCGTTGTTCTGATACCCATAACACAAGTGCTTACGCTACTTACTTTGGGATCGGAGCAATGTATGTGATGTCGTCTAATATTAGAAAAAAAAAAAACTGGTAACCCGTAATATAAGTACCAGATATAATAGAAGGATAGAATGTATGAAATAGATTATGGTGAAGAAGTTTTGAGTGAACAAGACATCGATGTATACTTACAAGAGCTATTTAAGGCCGGCATGTGAGTGGCAACTGATATGTGATTGATTTGGTCACTTGAGCTTCTCTTTATGTTTCCATCAAGCGAGAGAAAGCCAATATGTTGTGCCACTATCAGGAAACATATGTACGTACATATAACTCCTAAACGTAGCGTTTGTAGCATATCAGGAATAGTAGAGTACTGTTAGAGATATATTCAATACTATCACCAACGTCCCGTATATAGGCTCTCCTGGCTACTTGTTGCTTAACTAAAACTAGGAATTCATACAAGCTATGAATATATTAAATCAATCGTACTTTTCAAAATTCAAAAATGCATAATGTAAGTTTTGCTAGATCCAACTGTTTTATTGTAATGGAGGAAATGTCTTTATGTATGTTTTACCTGACTTAATGGATGGTAGGGTATGTATGTTGACTTACATCAAGGGGAGGAAGACATCATTTCCTTGCTTCAACAAAATGCTCTCTCGAAAATGAACTAGGGGGCTCTAGCTCATTTTACAGCGATGCTGCGGATCCTCAATAGAGATACGACTCTCTTCTACCTATACTAATTGAAGTAAGATAACAGATACAAAGTACATTATACGATAAGACTGAGAATAGTTACAAAAGCAATAGTTTCCTTACCCGAGAAATGTTAATGAGATCTAAAATGTATACCGAATAATTTGGAGCAGACATACTCGTAACTACGAGTAGTTACCCGTTCATCACCAGACACTTATCATAAAGCGCTCCACGGGCGGATAATGAGAGCGATGTTGCATTAATTTCCAAGGAAAATCGGAACAATTGTTTATAAGAGATCGCGCGTCCGTTATATTTTTAATTTCAAATGTCGTGCTCCGCTGGCCGCTAGATGTAAGAGTTTGTAGAAGTGGCGTTGTGTTAACAGCTGATGGTTATAAATGGATATACATCAAACATTTTTTGGTATATTTACTGATGATAAAATAGACACAAATATACTACGAACAGTGAAAACAAAATCAAAATTGGCTGGAAAGTGGACAACATGCAGTAAGTTGGCAAACAAGCTTATGACCCACTGTTATGGCTGGAACTGGCGTCTATGGGTGTGGAATCAAACACAGGAAACAGGGAAACCACAAAACACACTTTAATCCCAGCCGCAGATGGACTGTATAACTCAACTTACAAAACAAACAATAATAAAAACCATAGCAACTAAATATGTACTTCCAAATATAAAACTATGTACAAAACTGGTAAAAAGGTAAAATCATATAAAAAGGTCGTTCTGTCCGCAACACCCACTGGATGTTGAATGGTTACCTACCGTAGACTATGAACTTAACGCAAATATATAATACAAAACCGAATTTTCTATGGAGTTATAATGTACATCTTTCGTACACGTCGGATCTCTCTGTCTTCTGAATATGTTTCATAACTCTAATATTAGAAAATATAGTTTTTGTTTATGGGTAACGATCAGACAATGGAATAACAAATTACAGGCAGGTACTTCCCCAAAATTTAATATGTTTTGACCATCTTATGTTTCAGAGGTAATGAAATAAAAAATTCAATAACTTGATCAATGTTTCGATACAGGAGTTAGATCCATTTGATTGTTTCTGATATGTGTAGAGCAAAAATATTGTTAACATTTTTTTTTACAAACTGACCAGTAAAATAAAGATTGAAGGATAAAATACCAAAACAAATGAAAACGCAAAATAATTTCCATTAACCCTTTAAAGCCTATAAAATCTTGACTGTACCATCATCATCTCCACGTCACGTACTTTACAAAATCAATAACCCAACAATTGCTATAAACGTCGACAGGCGTATATTAGCCCGTCCGCTCTGTCGCTTCTCAAGTTACCACATATTACGGTACATTTGTTTCGCGGTGCGCAAGCGCAACTCGCGTGCGTTAGAGAACCCACTCTCGTGCACGAAATTCATTTTCTATTACCAGTGGCGGTGAGGAAAATTACTTGTCGCTGTTTTTTGTATACTAAATATAGGTGAACATTAAAATTTGACAGGCTTGCTAATGCTAGGTGTTTCATTGTTACGGGTAATGGCTTATTGGTTTAGATTGAGACTCGATTGTCATCTTTTTGTTTACATTAGGCACCTTTTTAAGCTGGAGAAAATGCTTTTACGCATCCCCGCTAATAGGGGGAGTGACAGGGTATGCGGGACTCACGCCGCCTTCAGGAATGAGATATCTAAGGGGAATAAAATTTCTTATAAGATTTCTAATAAGACTTTTGTAACATTGCATATGTACCAGCCACCCTATTTAAACTAGTGTAAATAAAGTATTTTGAATTCGTATCTGAGATTGAACGATTTTTTATAGTAGAACGCACATAAATGCTTTCCTATGCCTGATAGAAAGCGAAAACCAAGTCGCTTTGACAACGGGCAAGTAACCAAACCAGGCACCTGTCAGTTGCCACCGTTCCCATTGACATCTGTCAATCATTATCAAATGCACGTGTATTTTGGCATACATTTAAGCGAAAATAGTATATTTTGCTTGACATCAGGCTGTATATACGAGATTATGACAAGCTAATATAAAAGAAACTGTATCTACAGAATGTACGTAAGGTATGTAAATGTATACGTATGAAAGTAGACAGATACCTATTAATAAAAAGTACATTTGACCAACTGGGTATATCATGCCCTTCTCGTGTGAATATAAACAATTGAAGGGCTGATGACGATAATAATTAAAGAAAAAATCTACATTAGGCATATGAAGTACCTTATTAGAGGCACTAATGTGTATTTTGTTTCACATCGCTATTGTTGACAATGTAGGCTAATGATTTTAACAGCTCATTTGACCTGTAGCCCACGTTGTCAACGGGGTTCATTAACCTTTGGTTAGCATACAAAAAATACCTATAGGAGGAACACCTGTGGAATGAGTTTACATGTTACTGTAGGTACTTATAATTTGACAAAAAATCTGACGTTACACGAGAACATTGTTCGTCTGGGCGGGTAAATACAACCCATATGATGTCTCATACATTGATCTGATCCCAAAGTATTTTTAAGGACTAGTTGGACATTTCAAACTAGAAAGTCGCTTATTTGCATTTAAAAATAAACCTTAGCACATTGACTTTAGAATCGAATACATCGGCTACAGTTGCTATGAGCTGGACTATTTAGAGACAATAATTTTATATCAGGATATTTTTTTTAATGCCCACTGAAGCCAAACAACCAACCAGCAAAGTGTTTATCGCTGATTAAATGCAAAAGAAAAGCCCAAGTCGCTGCTACAACGGACAAGTCACTAAAGCAATCACTTGTCAGTTGCCACGGCCATGCAATGCCAGTTAAATTAGCTATACATACATCGAGCGAGCCCGAAACGCTAAAATCACTTCCACTTGTATTTCCTCACAAGCCAGGCGGGTAAACCCTACCACCGGCCTAGAAGTCCGATAGGCGATTCTTGCGACAGCCACGAGAAGAGATGAGGCGATAATTAATTTTTTATCGCTTTTTCTACTATGGTTAACCTATATTTATACGTCATCTCTGTTACACATGAGAGAAAGCTTACATTAGCTTATCAGCAATAAGGTGCATTCAAATATTATTAAAGATTGTGTAAACCCAATACCTATCTATACTTATAATCTTAACTAATATTATAAAGCTGAAGAGTTTGTTTGTTTGTTTGAACGCGCTAATCTCAGGAACTTCTGGTCCGAATTGAAAAATTCTTTTTGTGTTGAATAGACCATTTATCGAGGAAGGCTTTAGGCTATATAACATCACGCTGCAACTATTAGGAGCGAAGAAATAATGGAAAATATAAAAAAAAAACGGGGAAAAATAACTATTCCACGCGGACGAAGTCGCGAGCACAGCTAGTATAATATTATAAAGCTGAAAAGTTTGTTTGTTTGTTTGAACGCGCTAATCTCAGGAACCACTGGTCCGAATTGAAAAATTCTTTTTGTGTTGAATAGACCATTTATTGAGGAAGGCTCTAGGCTATATAACATCACGTTGAAACTATTAGGAGCGAATAAATAATGGAAAATGTAAAAAACAACGGGGTAAATATAACTATTCCACGCAGACGAAGTCGCGAGCACAGCTAGTTTGTCGATATGTCGCCGCTCATATTCACTTGCCAAAGCGTATGTTTCATTCCCAGAATGTAGAAGAATGCATTCGCATCATAAATGCATTACTATTAAACAGCATACATTCAGCATTAAACACATAAAAACAAATTACGACCAACACTATAGTTTCAAGTGTTTTACCTACTTCGCGGTAACGGTACGAATGTGGTATATTATTGAGAGTCAGGCAAGGTGTGTATTTTGCTCATAGGCTTGTAATCTCGCACAGAATTGAGCACATATGTAAGTAAGGGGTAAACTGATCTTGTAACAACATGCTTCTACAGTGTCATCCGTTGACTAGAGCTCTAAGTTAAGCTTAGTAAGTATAACAATCCTTATAGCTTACGACTTAAGAGCGGGAGCAGTCTGAAGTGTAATATGGTACTTACTGTACGAATTAGCAATAGAGAGCTAAGAAATGCGAGTAGAAAATGGTAAATAATTACAGACTAACACATCTGGACTAGGTTACTATGTAATAGTAATGTAAATCAATGGTCTATGGACGGGTTTGAAACTTTGAAAGTTTTAGCCGTGTGGTTACCGGATCTAGAATAGGATCTTATCCCGTGGGTGTCGTAGAAGGCGACTAAGGGAACATCTTGAAACGGGCAGCAGCGATTCAATCAATCAATCAACAGCTTTGGTTCTATCCCGGGCTTCCCTCATCCAGCAACTGCCAGCAGTTCTTCCAAGGTCATCCGCCCAACGGGTTGCGGGGCGTCCTACACTACGTTTGCCTAAACGCGGTGTCCACTCCAAGATTCGTCTGCTCCACGAATTGTCGACTCTGCGGCAGACATGACCGGCCCATTGCCACTTCAGCTACTAATCCTTCGGGCTATGTCGGTAACTTCCGTCCTTTACCTGGGTACAAATAAAACCTACTACGGCCTCCAACTCGCCTGCCAAACTTGGTGACTTAGGCAAATTCCCCTAATATGTGGCGTATAAGTGGAAGAGACCTATGTCCAGCAGTGGACGTGTGCAGGCTGATGATGAATATATAATTTTAAAAAAATACCTAAGTACGAGTATTAGTTATTGGATATTTTATGGTCGATGAAATACTGAACCTAATCTTACATACAGCTTGTACACATACGAGCTAAGTGTAATTTGGTTTAGTTGAAGCATGGAATTACATGTAAGTAGCTCGGACAAAGCGATAAAACTGCATTGAAAACAGCCTAAACAATTGAACGTTGAACAGAACATAAATGATTACAATTAGACGAAGGAACGTAATTAGGTACATTCAAAACCAAGAGATGCCGTTTTTCGTTGCACAGTTGTGTATTAACCTACTTGATGTTACTACTCTTTGAACAATTAAGACATTCATCATTGTCCATTGACTTCCGCTAAACTGCTTACTCAATAACTTATGTACGAAGTAGACGGCGGCAGTGGCCTTGAATCACCATAGGCCATATTGGGCTTTTCGCCGAGCTAATCCATTCAGCACGGCCCCTTTGCCTACCAAATCTGTAACTGAACCACCGTTAAACACATCTCGAATTGACGTTATCACAAACCATCATTTTAGTCTATGAGCTAGGGTTGGCAGTCAACATTTATTTATTTATAAACTTTATTGCACAAAATGGCACAAAAGGAAAACTTAATGCTAGGAGCATTAACAGTCAATATTTAGGCCCTGCATAGAGCACATTTACCGATAACAAGCATATAATAACAACATCGAGCAATACACAGAAACAAGCTGTAATTAAAAAGTTTTTAAAATTCTGTTTTTTATTAAATCCAATTCGGTTCGAGTAGTCGGTGCAGCGTACCATCGATATGGTATATTATCGTGTGACAAAGAATAAAATAGAATAGATACTCCAAAAGCAGATACACAGGTTAAAAAATAGTTATTTTACCTTTCCAGAGAAAACTCCTTATATAATATAAAAAGAACAAAGGAGAAATTTTCTACGGGACAAAAAAAGTATTTTAATTTTCCGCCCAGTTTAATTAAAAAAGAGTTCCAACTGAGAAATTTCTCATTTGGAATCAAACACCTTAACTCTGTTATTAGCGGAAAGGCAAACTTAGCTTCATTTAGTTGACTTTAGAAACCATACTTTTAAATGTCAATTAGGTATTAAATGACATTTGGGCGGTACATGTCAAAAACTGTACTGTCTAAAAGGCACAGCCCTGCTAGGAGGATACGGCACACGCCTTGCGCCCGCGCACCGATGCGTAAGCTCCATAAACCGGAGAGAGCGCGTTGTATACATTAATAAATTAATAATGATTTTATGGAATTCCGCTAACTTGGCCAGTAACGCAAGCATTTTTACTGTAACCGCCAGTGAGAGTCCGGATTACGATTAAAATGTAACTCGTATTTCGATTACGATTGCCGATAAAAATGCTCGATCGTGTGATTTTAATATCGATAAACGTTTTTATGGCATTAAATTTTGTTGCGCACGAATTAAGTTTTCATATTTTTCGGTCCGTGACTCTATAATACGTTGAATTTAAAGTTTTAAATTACAAGTAACTATATTTTTACTGATTTAAACTTGATTGCGTTTTGCAAAAAAGGTATCATTGTTCAATACAAGCTTAATGCGTTATGACATGACCTAAATGGTACATCATCAATCAATGATCTAAACTAAAAGCACAAGTCAGATATAATGCTGTATAAAGGACAAAGTTCAATTAAATACCAAATTAATTCAAAAAATTAAACGTTTTATATTTCTGATGATTTCTCTTTCCAAAAATAACACCTTAAGAAGATAATAAACTTATAAACCAAATTGAGTTCTCAAATATGAAACATCCGTGAAATATGGACAGCAATCATAAATCGCTATTTTAGTAGAACGCAAAACAGTTTTAAACAATTTCGCAAAATCGTAATTATTGGAGGATTAAATTTTATAACAAATTATTATAAACGCAGACGTGAAATAAATTAAGATTAGACACAAAATTAAACTTGCCTTTCAAACCACTTTAAAAACCATAAAGTTAGTAGAATTAACTTAATTAATAGCATAGATAATTCGGAATTAAACGATATCCGAAGCTGACGCTAATCTGACGTTTAAGTCCATAACGAAAAGTCATTTAAAGTTAATTAATTGATATTAAAGTTATCATATCAGTAAGATATGGTTTTCCTGTTGTATGTAAAGCTATAAATTACTTTTATGAGGCTGCATTAAGGAGTTACTAGAAAAACCTGATGATATTCTTGTCAACTGAAGTTGATAAAAAGTTCATATTCTATTATCCCCTACACGTGCAAAAAAAAAATACTATTTTGACACTTCTTCTAATTAATAGCTGCATAAACCAGTGTTGATATAATTTACTGCGACATTTTTAATTTCATTGTTTTGACATTTATTTTGTTTACATTACGGTACAGATAATTAATTAATCATATTGTCTCGCTTTTATCATGAATCGGATAAGTTAAAACAAACATCATTTTATAAGCTTTTTTCGAGCAATACCTAAAACAAAGTAAATAAGATACCTAGTAAATGAAAGAGTAATGTGGTCAAGATTGGATATAGACCTTTTGCTTGAGAAGACCAAAAACATAAAAAAATACCCAAGACATGCCACGCAGGGCCACACAGCGCCATCTAGCCCCAAATTAAGCCGAAGCTTGTACTATGGGTACTAGACAACTGATAATCTTACTTAGATACTTTTTTTGTAAATAAATACATATTATACATATTAAACACCCAGACCAATACAGACATGTTCATGAACACAAATTAAATGTTATGTATTAGTTTACGAGCATGTTGCTTTGTAGCCGCACGGAACCAAATAGGAATACACCACACGTGTATAAAGCTTCATCTTCAATCCCCCAACATATTGTATTCACGTAAACATCTACACACAACCAATATCCACGCTAATTCTCACAAACAACATTAACCCGTTCCCCGCCTCGTCGTACCCGCGGCTCATAAACCAATTTCTTGTCAGTTGCACAATGAATGGAGATGGAGTCAGAATTACCAGGTCCAAATACCGAACGCACGTTCCACCATAAACAATGGACCCCGTTGACCTCGGTAATAGGCGAAGTTTCTAATAGCTAGACCTGCCTACTGGGCGCGGAATGAACATAATGCCACCTTATTCAACGTATTTCACAGTAAGCCAAACGACTGGTATTTTGATATCTTTATCGATTGTAGAAGTAGGACTTGATACTCATTTAAACTTGGATATTATATTTCTTTAACTGTATAAGATCTGTAGATATTCATTTTGTGCTATTTGAGTGTGTAAATTTCAAAGTAATGAACGTGAGTTCCATAGAAAAAGAGCCCATATAAATCATTCAAACTCCAAGATAATCTTATATGAGTGCCCATTTCATTAAAATGAAGGGGCCGAGTAAAGGTATATCATCATCATCCCCCAATAGATCGATACTTTGACACTCGATCCTGGGGCCCTACTACAAAAAACGAAAACGATCGTTCGTTGAACGGATCGCGTATTTTTGCCCCATAAATCCCTCTCATATGTCCCTTCCGTGTTCTAATATATCAATTAAATTGTTGAAAATCGACGTTGACGAATTTTAGTTTGTATATTCCAACACGGGAGGGACAAATGAGAGGGATTTATGGGGCAAAAATATGCGATCCGTTCAACGAACGATCGTTTTCGTTTTCTGTAGTAGGGCCCCTGGACTTCATTCCATGAGGATTGGTCCGATATATTTTTAGACAAGAGGCGGCAGACGAGCTTATAATTATGATGCCTGATAGTAAGTAGTCGACACTGCCCATGGACACCCGCAACTCAAATAGAGTTCTGCGGTCGCTGTTGGCCGTTTAAATAGGAGTATACTATCTTATCCTACGAATAATACCTACTTATTTTAACAGAATCTTAGGTTCCTCTATTATGATATCAAAAGGAAAGTACCCACTAATAGATTCCTTCCCGAAAGGTTCTTGCTAAGTACTTAAATTCCACCTTAACTTGCTAAAACAATAAGACTTACACACACAATTGTAGGACTTCCACATACGGAAACAATGCAATTTGAATTTAAAAAGGTTAATTCTATTGATCTTGCTACCTTTTCGAGTCACACCTAAAAACAAATCTTTCATTCGTCATATTACTTTATTAAATTTAACTATTTCCATCTATCGCAGAAACTTTAAGAGAGGTAGGGCATAGCAAATCTTCGCTCGAATTGAGCTGCCCGTCCGGGGAAGGACCTCCACCCTATAGAATACCGCAGTCAAATGTCGTGTTTCTGCTGGTGAGTAGGGTTTCCGGAGCTCGTGGGGGGTTAGGGTTGGGCCGGCATTGCAGTGGCAACTGACAGGTAACTAACCAGTTACTTGCCAGTTGTCACAGCGACTAGGGCTTCCCTTTCGCTTTCCATCAGGCGAAGGGAAGCCATTATGTCGAGCTACTATAAAAAACAAAACTTTCACTCAGAAACTCAATAGAAGTTACCTCCATTCTCAATACTCTACATGAGAACTACATGACAGTATCAATTCTACGGTTTCAATCAAGTAGGCAGCCTTAACCTGCTGACAAATAGAACTGCCTACTTATCTGCTCATCTTCAGCCCATTCAATACTTATTAGATTACTTCGTCAGTTACGATGCTTGACCCTACCATACGTGACCCCAATAATACTTTCAACTTGTTCCCACTCTAATGAATATTGATGATTCTAATAATTAGTTTTTCAACGAACACTATGGTTTCATTAAGATCTTATGATAGAGACAATATAATAAATTCGACTTTGTAAGATGTCAGCTGGTACATACTTTAAATTACCACCTACGCGTGTGTTAATGTTTTTCTGTCAAATGGCAATGAAGCTTATTGCATTAAGCTTATGACTTCTAATGTTACGGTAGCGTCCATTTGTGATTTTTTCCGTATATAAATTTAGCTGTGGGTGAAATGTCTACTGATTGAGACTATTAATTTTCATCATTTAACTCTTGGAGACTATGGGGCTTATAAGATTCTGTAGATCAACTCCGAAGTTCGTTACCGAAGTTTCGGGTCATCAAGAAACTATTGCGATAACTATCAGCTACTATTACATGTTTAATATCTATCAGGCTTATACTGGATCATACATCATGTCTCATTTCCGTTGCCTTTTCAAGAAACAGGTACCTAAATCTACTTACTTCATATGGTAGTTATGTTGCTTCATTGTTTAAGATCACGCGTCTCTTAATCGACATGAACTGAATAATTCTAGTAATAGAAACTAATTAGGCTAATGTGTCAAAGAAATCATTAATCCCATATTATCCCGAATCCCGAAATCCCATACTGTCTTTCTCTAATAAAAAAAATATAAAAGTACACTGACAAAGCTCTACACAAGAGGTTTACGGCTAACGAAGTGAAGCATTAGATATAACTTGAAATTACCCCGAAACTTCGGTAACAGACTTTGCAGTAAGCGCTCTGACTTCTCTTCTATAGGTATACTTAACAATTATTTGCCATAATATTCAAACTAGCCGTTGATATACGCATTTGATTAGCGTAACACCCACGCCCACGAGAGCACAGGTGAAAAGCCCAGAGCGCAAACTAAAATTACTTGTTAATCATATAGCGTTAATTCTTAATGGTTGTTTTCCCGGAGGGAAATATTGTATCTCGATAGTAAAATCTAATATTATGTCTATTCTTTATAGTAGCAACATTGGTCCGTCGCTGCGACATCGGACAAGTAATAGGTCAAATGTCAGTTCCCACCACCATACTAGCCTATAGGATTATTCTGACTATACATCGACTAATGCAGAAACGCGACCGAATTCACTTCACGGTTGTTTGAATATAGCGAAGTTATTTTCTTTAATTCCTTCTGCCCCTTTTTACTATCACAACGCGGATTTATGGTGCAAGTTCCAAACACTCGCAGAAAGCGCTTTGCCTCTACATTCATAGTGCGAACGACTAAACTAAGGAACTCTTCACCAGTTCGTGTTTCCCGGGAGTTATAATCTACAAATATTCAAGGCGTGAGTGAATCGGTTTTTGTTGGTTAAGCGCGCTCCATGGTAAACTTTAACGTCGCTTAACGTCAGGCGAGTTCATCATCATCATCATCAGCCTATTACAGTCCACTGCTGGACATAGGCCTCTCCAGTTGTTCGCCACTTAGAGCAAACATCTGGAGGATATACCCATAATCGCCACGCTGGGCAGGCGGGTTGGCGATCGCAGGGCGTAGCTTCTTGCTCCGGTGACGCTACTGCCCATCACCGGTCTTTAGTATTTAGCTACGCCTTCAATTGTGATGGTTATACCGCCACCAGTCGGTTACCAGCGCCTCGTTTGTTATTCGGCAGGATGCACCACGGGCAGGTGAGGTTGGCTTGGAGCGAAAAGATGATAGGCCGCTCCCTTAGATTCCCAGTCAGGTGAGTTACTTATATAAAAAAAAAACAATCAGCATAACGCCTACTGAGGCGTTGGCGTTTGCTGAAGATGCACAGATATCGCGTAACTTCAGTGTAACGACAGTAGGGATATTTCCAGGGTCAAAATAATTACATTATATTTAGTCCGCATTTTAGATTATAATAATATATTGGACACGTATTTTTCCTTTTTTCATTTAAACAAAAAATAACAAAGATACAAGGCATCAAAATTTAAGAGTGGCGAAAAAACTCCCACTCTTTGACGTCACGCGTAATTTTAACGGGCTATATCTTTGTCATTTTTGGTCTAATTTACAAATGGAAAAATACGTGTCTGTTATATTTGTACAATCTAAAAGACGGACTAATTAATTTTTTACGGCAACAGGCCTGTTATTGTTATACCCTTCATATATTTCTATGGTGCCAACCCTACACTCGCCTACGTAAATACCTATACATAGCCCGTGGGTTTGTGGTAAATTTTGATGATTTAAGTCAGTTAGCTTGGCCTTTCCAGCTTTGCGGTTACCATAGACAACCGTCTCTTTTTAGTAATCTGTCCGTCTATATTATTTATGGTTTTAGTGTAATTACAATCTGTGGCTTTGGGGTTTGTTTGTAAAATAAACGGGACAGATTTATAACCAAAGATATGTCAACTTATGCCGTAAACTGGCGTTTATTTATGTGTTTATGTTTATATCCTTATAATATTAATGAAAACAACTTATTATATTTTTTTCGAGATACAGTTTGTTTATTTTCTACAAACTTGGAGACCGCGCAATCTAATTGAAGTTGAGCGATTCGCGTGCATCGTCGTCGAACTCCAAATTATAGTATTGCGCGGAAACTGATAATAGTTGAATATAGGATACAGCTTGCTTGAATATAGTATTGTTTAAATGTAGGTTACAGTTTGTAACAGTTCAGCACTATTTTACCCCTCTCTTCAGTCTACCTGAAGTTTGCCTGGACGAGATCGATACCTATACATGTAACACCGCCTACGTAACCTACATTGTACTACAATACGCCTGCAATACATTTTCCTATAAATGTCTTTTTTTTTTAAACAATAAAGAACATGTAACTCATATTTCTGCGCCCGAACCGTAAACCACACCCCAATATTCGAAAAAATATCGTGATTCTCGATTAATTTCAAATTTCCAACCGATTCATTAGGCGTGAATCATTAAAAGCAAATAAAACAAGCTATATTAGCCCCGAGAACTGATTCCGAGGCAGTCCGATGCGCAGCCACGATGTTAACCCGCCGTGAACGAAGTTTTCAACGAGACAAAGCCAATTATAATTTATTTACGGTTAACCCACTTCAACGAAGTGTTACATTTTTTCTAGACGACCGGTGCAGTACTTTGATTCGAGATGGAACAGCTGTTTGTATGTGAGTTGATATTAGCGATGATTCTTGGATTAGCACCAGTTCAGCACCAGTTGTGAGCAGATAAGCTACTCAACGTGATATATAAACAAGGGTTAAAAATATCTGCTCACAGAAAGATTCAAAATGGTTTCAAAATTGGTTTCAAAATTGACAGATTCTGTGCGGTTTGGGCTGTGCGTTGATAGATTCAACGCACAGCTCAAACCACTGGACGGATCGGGTAGAAATTTGGCTATACAGGTAGATGTTATGACACAGGCATCCGCTTAGAAAGGATTTTGATCAATTCTACCTCCAAAGGAATAAAACTCTATTCCACGCGGACGAAGTCGCGGCCACAGCTAGTCCTAGATAGAGTCCTTTCAGTTATTTTCTGTTTGTTTATGACAATGCATAAGTGCTTGTCCCAACTCTATAAACAAACTAACTATTTCTACTAGTAGGTATCTATTACCGACCGATAGTGCCTATAGTTCATTCGCGTTAAGAAAATAGTGACTGACAGGTCACTGACAGGCCACTAGCCAATCAAAACGTAGAAATTATAATTTCTAGCGTTATACATCTGAATCTGACACACACTCCCGCTGTCTACACCGTGAGTTATAGTCCACTTTCATACAATACCATCGCGACACGGCCCCGACCAGACATAGTCACGAATTCACGACAGACGTCTGTAGGAACATACTCTTTACATTACAAAACACTCAATTTACATAGACACAATATCAGTCGTGATTTGACAGGAACATCGTATAGATAGGTAACTAGATGACTAAACAATGTATAGTTCATTCGCGTTAAGAAAATAGTGACTGACAGGTCACTGACAGGCCACTAGCCAATCAAAACGCTAGAATTATAATTTCTATTCAGTCACTATTTTCTTAACGCGAATGAACTATAGTGTCGTATTTTTATCTTTTACCGGTAGGTACTTTTCAGTCGCAAAACGGTAGGTAGCACGCTTAATTAAGTAACGAAAATTCATAGGAATTGAAACAACGAATTTATTTAAAGAAACATTTATTACCGCGGTGGCTTAATTAGCGACCCTTGCCTTATGAACCAAGGGTCGTCACATAGATAAAAAAATCCATCTAATTGATAAAGCCTCTACCTATTACTTACTAACCTATATCTATCCTCCTACTCCTACTCTCTTACCCCTTTTTCCACATATTATGTCCTCTACCTGAAGGTAGTCTGGAAGAGATCGCTTGCAGCTATAAGACTGCCTACATTGTACTACAATAATATGTCTGTAACACCTTTTTCCAGTAAATGTTTTATTTTTTGGTACAAGATAGATATCTATCTAACCATTTTTTTATTTGTTTGTCTTTTAAAAAAAAACAGATCATAATTTTTTTTAAATTTCTTTTTCTAATTTTAATTTCGAACATTGGAATGTTCTTAAAGAAAGTCCGTTGTCATTCAAACAGTTAGCTTAAATAAGTACTAAAAAAATGTTAAACCCCGAGCGTGATTAGACCACATTTGCGGCGCGCGATTGAGGCTTAATAGTTGCGCGCGCGCAGACCGCAAGACCACCGACGCATTTAATTTCTGTTAAATCGGCAAAGACAATGGTCGCTTCGAATTGTTTAACTGATTATGTACAGTAGCTGCTGTTAAGATAAATCATTGTACCTACCTGCTTTTATACATGACGAACAATGAAAGAGTTAGACCAAGTGTCAAACTATAAAGAAACTAGAAATTATAATTCTAGCGTTTTAATTGGCTAGGCGGCCGGCAGTCGGTGATGAGTCACTATTTTCTTAACGCGAATGAACTATAATTAACGTTCCGTTTCACGTTTGCGAATTCTGTCTCTTAGGTTTTTTATAGAGCACTCTTTTCATGATGACATTTTCGCTTGTCGTACTTATTTAATAAGTTTGTGTGTGTAAATGTCTAAGAAGGCTAATCGTGTTCTTTCTGATGCTAGAATAACGAAGTATCAAGGACGTTTCATTAATCGTCCTTGCGAAGTATCGACCAAGCCTTGACATTTGTTACGTAATTTTATATGTAGCTATTCAACAACCGTGTACCTATTCAAGACACCATCCAGTCGGATGGTGTCTTGACAGGTACACTCACATTATTTATTAGGTTATACTATGTGATAACCAGAACCATAATCAATAGATTTAATCAACACCAACAGTTGTACACATCAACTCGCTACTTGTAACTAATAAACCAGTCGATTCGTTTAACGTTCAATTTGTTTGTCAAACTTCAATAGGCATCAAGTAAGGGTATCAATATGATGAGCACGTGTTTGTGATCATGGCCACATTTGGTCAACGGTTATTAACGCATGCCCTTCGTTGTAACTAGTGACGTGCCGAACGAAAATGTTTATCCGCGGATTTGGATAAGCCTTCTCGAGAGATCGGTCAGACGCCGAGTTGCGGAAAATGGCCGTACGGATCTACGGATATTTGGTGTCAAAATCTGCTGATACGGATAGAGATCATGATTTGCTTTCTTGCCGGTTCTTCTTGGAAAACGACCTTTCGAACACGGTGGTAGCTTCATTATTTATTTGTACTTGCATAATTTGACGCTCCATAAGTGCTTGTCATAAGCCTACTTGAATAAAGATATTTTTCATTTCATTTTCATTCATTTCATTTCATTGCTCACTCCCTACTACCTGTGTGGTAAAAACACAAATATAAGGATCTATATGAGGCGACTGATAGCGGTGTCAAAGTTGCTAAGTATTGGATATGTTCTATACAATTTGGACTGTCATTGATACGAAAAAAAGCTAAATCAGTAAAAGATTCGCAAGCAAAGGAGCAGACATGGATACAGATCCTTTGGGTATCCGTAAATACAGATACAAGTATCTAGAACATCACTAGTTGCAACCACCAAGTTGATTCAAACGCAGCCTTATACATTTCACTATCAACATTACCTCTGATTGAATGAAAGCTCTTGATACAAATGCCTACACATCGAACGCACGCCTTTCAAACCTTACAAAGTAACGGGAGATATACATTCCTAATTAACTGATATATTTTAATTAACACCTTCTTTAGTACTGTTCTTAATTACGACGCGGCGCTTCTAGAGAATTTATCAAGTCATTTATGCGATTTCTCGGTACAAAGATTCGTATCTGAAAGGGTCTAATTGTGTTATACTTGTTCATACTTGTTTGTTAAGTAGGTGTGCAATAAAACTGTGCAAAAGCACTAGTTACAAGTTTCGTTCAACTTGGTTTAGATAAGTAAGACATACTCTTGAATTTAAAAAAACCTAGGAGATTCTAACTTACTCAGAAATTCTCATTATTAAAGATAATATAACCTTCGCTTTGATAGGAAGCTCCAGCTAAAAATTGTTATATGCGTTGGATTGATCAGGTTAAATCGACAGTGGGAACCCGTGTATCTGACTGCGCCAGACGGTCTGCCAACCGGGAGAGATGGCGGGAGATCGTGCGGAAAGCTGTGTCCGCCTCTACCACCGATGTGGATGCCTCTACGTGACCACGACCGCTCTGCCAAGACCGAAACGACAGAGAAGAGAAGAAGAAAAATTGTTAGAGTATTTCCGCTAAGCTCCCTGCGGTATTGGGGTGACCAAAATAAGTATCATAAGAGGCGACCAAATGCCTCTGGTAGTGGGGCGCTTGAAATGGACCCATGACGCAACGGTTAGCGCTCCCGAGGAAGACTACTATGGACAGTGACTATCCTCCCGAAATGAACTACCATGCTGTGTACTTGAGTCCCTTTCGAGTATCCCGACCCCGCCTCATACAGCGTTTGAAGCTAATCACTTTCGGCTTAAAGGAGTATTCTCTGCCACCTGGTAGAGAATACTCCTTTAGCTCTATCTAGGAGTGAACACATATAACCTAGATATCTCTGGATACGAGATGTATGCGTAAAGGCTAAGCTGACTAAAAAGATTTTTCCGCGAAGAAGTTACTTAGCAGCAGACTCCAGTCTTAGGAAATCAAGTTAAGCTATTACGAGAGTGAAGGAACATAATTTTTAAGGCTGTCTTCTCTAAAGTAATCTTCAAAGGAATTTTACCACTCCAATTAATTTAATTCTTCCCACCTCTACAGACCTTAGTCAATCAAACATAATCAGCAATAATTCAGTCCGACTGTCAAACAGGCGGAAGAGCTGATAGCTTTAATCAGGCCAGGAAGTCAATTTGATTCAATAAATTATTCTTTGACACTCGCTTAGAAATCTTCACTTCATCTTATTTTATTTGCACGTGATGTTTTTATTGAAATGTGCCTTGAGAAAACTTTCTTTGCCTTTAATACGGAGTTAGGGTTGTTGATGCTTTAAATTTGATTGTCGCGTCTTTCTTTGCTTCGTTTTTTAGCATCAGTAAAAAAACAAAAGTTAGTTAAGAAGCTTCTTCTACAGACGTGTTCTAACAACCAGCGAACATGTATAATACGCCCAATTTAAAAACTACCCACTTGAACACAGTCATGCATGTACGTTTTAAACTAATAACCACAGGCCGATGACGGGCTGCAGCGTCACCGGAGTGAAGAGCTACGCCCTGCCATCGCATACCCGCTTGCCCAGCGTGGCGATTATGGGTAAAGCCTCCAGGTGTTTACCCAAAGTAGCGAACAACTGGATAAGCCTATTTCCAGCACTGCGATAGGCTGATAATGATGATGTACGACGTATTTGAACACTGACATGCATTTTTTTATTTTGTTGTATGAAGCCCTGTCAACCTAATTAGATGTTTTTTTTTTTTTTTTAATGGCTTTGCACTGAGGTTGTGCATTAATTAGATGTTCCATTTCATGAGAATGCATCCTCTCATTCTTCTCATCATTCGGTCATTTATAGTGTAATAATTAGTTTATTGTTATAAATATGGTACAGTTGCAAAATCGTGCGCAACTTACTGACTAAACGAGTGCCAATTAACTATGTGCAAATATCGTCGTCAAGTTGAGATAAATCTTTTATCGCCAATCTCGATGCAATGCACAGAGGAATTTCAACACGTCTTATCTGTTCATCGGAATCATCAATCTATAGAGGTAGTCGGTTGACGAATGTCTGAGCTTTTGAAACAACAATAGATGGATTGCTAATGATAAGTAATGGATAGATATCGGACATCACATGCATTGATCTGATCTGGAGGTTAGCTTTAGCGTTTGAGTTGTAGATAGAAATATATTCGAAAGTATACGATCAACATTGACACCTAGACACGGACCAGACAGATATCAACTGAAACTAAAGATGGTATATGGGACAGACAAAGACAGTCCATAATTTGATCTCATAATTAATTTATGTTCATTGTAACATCATGTAGCCTTTAGGGGTGAAACTGTAAAAGAGTAAAATGGTAAAGTGGTCGCAAAATGGTAAAGAAACGAGATAGTAAAGGTTGAAATGGTAAATTAGACTAAAAATTCCAAAGATATAGCCCGTTAAAATTACGAGTGACGTCGAAGAGTGGGAGATTTTTCGCCACTAAGTGATGTCAAGGACCCCCACAGTACATTTTGATGCCTTGTATCTTTGTTATTTTTTGTTAACTTGACTTCAAACTCAGAACCTCCTTTTTTTAATCGGTTAAACCTTGTCCTGAATGTAACAAATACTTTTCTGAAAACCGCTTTAGCCAAACACGAGATAATCGCGGACAAACATACATACAAACAATCGAACTGAGAACCTCCTTTTTTTGAAGTCGGTTAAAGAGCATAACGTCAAAAGCGCATATGCGTCAAAGATCACATTGGTCATCATTATCATCGGCTTCTCGCAGTCCACTACTGGACATAGGCTCCTCTAATTATTCGCAACTTTGGACAAACATCTGGCATTACCCATGACCTCCACGCTGGGCAGGCGGGTTGGCGATCGCACTGCATAGCTCCTCGCTCTGGTGACGCTGCCCGTCAACGGCCTGTGGTATTTAGCTACTACTTCAAACGTGATGGCTATGCCGCCACCAGTCGGTCGCCACATCCTCGTCCACAAGAAATATACCAGGGCACTGGTAGTTCTAAAACCGGTACTGAGCATTAAATATAATAGGAACAAAGAAGAAAGGATAATTACTTATTGCAGTACCCGGCTAGTAAAATATAATTAGTTCTGCCACGGCGACTAATTACTACACGAACTAACCAGATACGCAGGAGATATCATAGTGCGTAAGTGTGCAAACAGAGATACATTCTTTGATTATAGAAGATTCTCATTTTAATATACCAGTTCGACGGTCGAACCAATGGGACAAATAGATAATTCTCATTAGTTCGACAATCGAACTATTGAGAATAAAGGCTTTGTTCCCTCATCATCATCATCAGCCCACATCAGTCCACTTGGACAGGCCTCTCTCCCAATGCTCGCCACTTCGCTCGGTCCCGGGCCTCTCGCATCCAGCACTTGTCAGCCGTCCTGCGCAAATCGTCACTCCACCTTGCCTCATAACAACGTAGAATGACAACCCAACAAGATTAGAGGGAGATGTGAAGTGATGACGTAATCGTCCTCTTGTCTTTTGTTTTTTTATGACGAGCCTAAAGGTTATCATCAACAGCCTTTATCATTCCACTGCTGGACACAGGTCTGTCCTAATGTTCGCCACTTTGTTCGATCCTGGACTTCTCGCATCCAACACATGCCAGCCATCCTGCGCATATCGTCACTCCAGCTCGCCATCACCTGATGGTAAGTAATCACTTCAGCCCATAGACACCGCAACACCAAAGGAGTCACACGTGCATTGCCGGCCCTTGATAAATTTGTAGGCTCGCTTTTTGTTTGTGTATTAGTGTCAGTAGGTGTGTCGGAAGGCGTAGCTATATATCACAGGCCGTTGACGGGCAGCAGCGTCACCGGAGCGAGAAGCTATGCCCTGCGATCGCCAACCTGCCTGCCCAGCGTGGCGATTATGGGTATATCCTAGATGGCCCCTAGATGGCGAGCAACTGGAGAGGCCTGTGTCCAGCAGTGGACTGTAATTGGCTGATGATGATTAGTGTCAGTATGCTATGCTATGCACATTGAACGGTTCAAAAATATTTTATGTCCTTTGATAGATTCTTAATGGCATTCTTCCGAGAAGGAAGGTAGGTTTCGACTTACGATCTGCAAATCAAACTAGACTGCTAATCGGGCTAACGAGACTCACGCAAAAGTTAATTGAACAGAAATTTACATTCGATTTGTTTGATAGGACGACATTATGCTAAACTTATACAGAAGTACACCGAATTAGGAACACCTCGGTTCAATTTCAGAAGACAAAGTAAGGTCGAAGAGGTTGTGAATTATTTATTTTACTGTACTTACTTATTCTAAGTACGACAACTGTCACTAATCGCTTTGGTGGATTGTACCTAATTATTCCGCTTTAAATGGGGTTCGCCTTTTTTATTGTAGCACAGTATGGAAACCCCTTTCTCATTTAATGGTAAGCGAGAAAGGGAGTCTTCAGTCGTTGAGACATAACTCAACATCCATATATTCCAATCAGTAGCTACGGCCACATGCTTTGGTTAAAGAATCCTAAAACATGTAAAGGTAGGAGTTCCACTTTTGATTTGTTCGAGAGAGGTAGGAGTACTCTATGATCGCCAGCCATTGGTATAGGGTCAAGAATATACATCTGAAGGTACATAAAGAGAGAAAAAATAGAAGACACAAAACAGAAAAACTATTACAATTGATTTTTGTTCTTAATATACATTAATAGGGAAATTAATTAATTTAGGTAGATACTTATGTCATCCAAATTCGTTCATGGTATGCCATGCCAGGTGTTTGCCCAAAGTGGCGAATACCTAGAGAGGCCTATGTCTAGCAGTGGACTGCGATAGGCTGATGATGATGATGATGATGCCACGCCAAGAACTAACGTGACTTAAATCCTAGATATAAAAAAGTATCTAATCTAATAGACGCTCTTAGTATAACGCTACGCATTCCATACCAAGAAAAACCCTCTTTAATTTCATCAAAAAATACAAGGCTACATAATATACCTATTCGTAGTTACGGTAGCTAATCTCATACAAATCCCATACAAAACGCACTTAGAAGTATCTATTCAAACAGTGTTCCATTACAACCGGACTAAAGAAAAATATTGTTCCGTTTTGTATGAGACGAGATATAATACAAACACCGAGTCTCATACAAAACTCACTTGATTGACGTGCCATGCCACTGGGACATTTAAAAGGACGGTGGGTAAGCAAAAGAAGCAAGAATAATGTATTCTTGGTTTAACAATTCTTTAAAGGCGACGCGACGGTGTAAAGACACGGCCTATTCAAGTACGGTAAGTGGGATGTAAGCCAATCTCACCCGCCCGTGGTGCATCCTGCCGAATAACATACGAGGAGCTGGCAACCGACTGGTGGCGGTATAACTATCACAATTGAAGGCGTAGCTAAATACCACAGACCGATGACGGGCAGCAGCGTCACAGGAGCGAGGAGCTACGCGATTGCCAACCCTGATCGATTACGGGTACCTAAAGCCTCCAGATGTTTGCACTAAATGGCGAACAACTGGAGAGCCTATGTCAAGCAGTGGACTGCAATAGGCTGACGATGAAGTGGAATTTGGCATTTTTGGAAGACCTACCTATTTATGTTCTAATATGCCTATCTACCAACAAGATATATGGTAAAGAGAGAAATTGTGCGTTAAATCCCGAACATTTTATACAAGCGATCCGACATCGCTACGCTTTGGGATTTGGATAGACGTATTTCATCATCATCATCAGCCCGCAGACGTCCACAGCTGGACATAGGCCTCCCCCAATGACCTCCACATGGACCGGTCCTGAGCGGTCTGGGTCCAAAGGATCCCCGCTATATCTACCAGGTATCAAGACGTATTTATACCTATTTAATCTATAATATTTAATTATTACATGCAAATATGATATCTATACCTTGGGAAATGCCAGATACTGCTAAACACGCAGTCAAGATCAGAGGCGAGTGTAGAAATGAGGTTGGCGTTGTAGCTCTTACAAAAGACATCAACGCGCGGTGCGCTCACATGTTGAGAATATGTTCATAGCTCCGCTAAATTTTTTGATTGATACTAGATATTTCATTTATTTTTCTGGTTAGTAGCCACCGTATACTTAGCAACAAGTCGTTGGGACGTTGGGTCGCGTTTCAGTATCAGTCGGTATATAGCCAAAGCTTTACAGGAGAGAGACACGGCCGTTTTGCCCTTGTGGTTTCCGGATACAGAATAGGAGGCTATGGGGTTCGTAGAAGACGACTAAGGGAATATCAGGAAACGCGGAAAGTATTTAAATTTTTCTGTATATTTATGCTTATATTTGATTAAAGGGTATGATATATATCGTGAAAGATCGAGATTGTGTCTGAACCGATTGTTAAAATAATTTTTAACTTTTTCTTTAGTGTAATTTAAGTATGTATTTAAAGCAGTAAATGTAAAAGGGGTTCTTATAGAGGTAGGTATCGCATAGCAATGATATCCCTCACCGTGTACTTCGCTTGTGTGTTTTATTTTTAAACACGAATAAGTGAACACACGTGCCAAAAAAAAATTATCAGTCTAAGGTTGACGAACTTTTGAGTGTGCCCAATTTTTTTATCCAATTACAAATGTATTTTTGCGTCTCTCGTTTTCAAGATTAAGTTCGTTTCGTATTATAAATAATATCTTTTATTATTTTAATTATACTCGTACAACAAATTGAAATTTTGCCTAATTTTAAGTAGGTACATTTCGTGGTGAGAAACGAAGATAATCTATTTATCTATAGCATGACTATGTATCGAGTTACGTTATTCCCGAAATCGTCTAAACTGTAATGAACTCATTATATTTTCCATCGCCATTCATCAAATGTTCTCTTCAAAAGCATGTAGGCCTGAGATCTTAATATAGTAACGATGAGACAAAAACAGCTGATTTCCCACTAAGCTATCACCGCTATCAATTAGACAACACCTGAATTATGTTGGCTCAAATAATCCCCATTGAAAGCTAATGCGAAAATTCTCCACATCATTAAAACCCCATTTTCACAGCGTCAAGAAAACTGCAAAGAAAAACTGTCAATTCACACACCAAACGAAAGTTAAGCTAATATCACAAACGCAGACTATATTTATGGGACCCGCGAGGGTAACAAATCCACCGTGTCACTAACATACTTTTCGGTTAACATCAAAAAGCGTTGATTTTCACCGTTGCGAATGACAGTACGTACCCTATCTGTCAAACGTGACAGTGAAGCTTACCTTAAAAATGTTTGTTGTGTTAATCCCACCAATCACAAGTCCACAGAGCACTTTTTGTAATTAGAACAACAGAATAGGGTTGAGCCACGCACGTGTCGATGGGTGGTTGGGTGGTACGTCGCGCGTGCGGTCGGAGCGAGGGCCGCGAGAGACTGGCCGCCGCCTCGTCTGCAGGCACCTGCCGCCCGTCCCCCGCGGCTAGTGACAGGTGGAAACGGGTATCGACATCGATGGAGATGGGCGCAACACTTCGGCTGCCAACGGCTGCTGTTAGTTATAGTTCATTCGCGTTAAGAAAATAGTGACTGACAGGTCACTGACAGGCCACTAGCCAATTAAAACGCTAGAAATTTCTATTTCTTAACTATTTTCTTAACGCGAATGAACTATAAGTAGTTAGTTAGGACGAATCGATTTCCGTAACTCGACGTCTGGGGCCCTACTGGGGAGAAAAAGAAAACGATCGTTCGTTGAACGGAGGGACAAATGAGAGGGATTTATGGGGCACAAATACGCGATCCGTTCAACGAACGATCGTTTTCGTTTTCTGTAGTAGGGCCCCTGAGCGCCCATTTTGCGTGAGGTGGGCAAACTCGGGTGCTTCACTCTCAATGTGGTAATAGTACAAGATGGTCGATTGAATTTGTAGGGTTTGATGCACATTTTGATTCCTCCGTTCGACGATCAGTTCGATCCCCGTATTTCTTTTTGATTCTTATTGAATGTTTTTTTTTACAAAAACAAAGTAACTTATTAAGTTTGTCAGTTTTTCTAGTGCCCATAGTACGACCTTCGGCTTAGATGGGACTAGATGGCGCTGAGTGGCCCTGAGCTCTGAGCGCGGGTATGTCTTGGATTATTTACCTTTTGTTTTGTTAATATTGATAGACGGGAGTATATCTGACAAATTCTACTGGACTCTACATATTTGCGCTACACATGTTGCATTTAGGTATAAACAAATTTTAACTAATATTATAAAGCTGGAGATTTTGTTTGTTTGTTTGAACGCGCTAATCTCAGGAACTACTGGTCCGAATTGAAAATTTCTTTTTGTGTTGAATAGACCATTTATCGAAGAAGGCTTTAGGCTATATAATATCACGCTGCAACTATTAGGGGCGAAGAAATAATGGAAAATGTAAAAAAAACGGGGAAAAAATAACTATTCCACGCGGAAGAAGTCGCGAGCACAGCTAGTTAGTTATATGTAGGATTTTAGGTACGTTTTAGACTCAGTTCCTTCAAGTATGTAAGAACTTTTTCTAGTTTAAGGTTCTTTCTAAATCCTCTCAAGAAGATTAACGAAAGAAGTCAGGATCAATCAGGATTCTACATCCAAATACGTACCAAAAATCTTACCCCTTTTGTCCATCATCTGTCTGGTTAGGCTTGGGCAGATGGCAGAATCTGCCATAACAAACTCCACCCGATACGTATCGTAACGACATCCACCTTTTATCGAGAACCGTCAAACGTCGCTTAGACCACACTACCCGCGGACGCAGCGTACACCGAATGATCAAATTAATTACCGCCTCATCTCTCCGCAGCCACGCTCTCGATACGAAAAAAAAATACAACCCATCTCACTCGGCCGCTAACAAAAAAACCATATGAAACGTATGCCCATCCCGCTCTGGGCAGAATAAAAAATGCTTAGAATCTCCGCTGGTAGCATGCCGAATGTGAAACGGGATGGTATCACCGGGAGTTGTGAATGAAGTGTTCGATACGTTCGGTGTGCGCCATTCAGGTCGAAGTGTACGGTTGTTACACTATTACGGAATCTAAGCCACTTTACACAGTCCTATTATTTCTGCCCTCTGAACCAAGGGTCGTGGGTTCGATTCCCACCCGAGACAAACATTCGTGTGATGAACACTTGTGTTTATTCCGTGTCTGGGTGTTTATATTTGTATTTAAGTATTTATTTGTAGTACCATCGTTGTTCTGATACCCATAACACAAGTGCTTAAGCTACTTACTTTGGTATCGGAGCAATGTATGTGATGTTGTCTGAAATTTAAATTTTTGTCTGGGTGTTATCAATTCGTTTTTCCCTATCTTTCTATCGTATTCAGTGGCAAAATCACAATGCTATGTGAAGCTATGCGAAATTATCAACAGTTCTTCAGCGAGGGTAGGCTCGAGCTACCCTTAAAACTAGGACGATAAGATAATAAGGGTACCTACTTTATAAATATGTTACAGCCTGCTTTCCTCTCGTTTTCAATGGCAAAACCACAATGTGAAGCTATGTGAAGTTATCAACAGTTCTACAGCGAGCCTAGTTTAGGATGATAAGATACTAAGGGTACCTACCTGCCCAGCGTGGCGATTATGGGTAGATCCTCCAGACATTTGCCCTAAATGGCGAACAACTGGAGAGTCCTATGTCCAGCAGTGGACAGCAATAGGCTGATGATGATGATGATGCAACTCACTGGACGGGATGTGGTAGTGATTTGTCTTGTCAAGCATAGTGCTGGCCAGCATAGGAAAGGATATTTGGGAACTTTACTTGCGATATATTCTATCTTTAGGTCTCGTTTAAAGAGTAAGTGCTGCATCAAATCCTACAAACGCGTCTCTTCGAAGGGAAGCCTACTATACTTCGATATATGTGGTGAGAGATTTGGTAGTGCCTTATCTGACCGAAGGGTCGCATTTGTTCCGTGTTTATATTTATGGTACCGTCGTTGTTCTGATACACATAACACAAGTGCTTAAGCTACTTACTTTGGGACTGGAGAATGTGATGTTCTCATTGTATGTTTCTCGCACGCCTATTTAAACGTTTGTCTGTTTACACGTTACAATATCCATTACAACGTAAGCATCTTATCTACATATATAGCGTCACCGGAGCGAGAAGCTACGCCTTGCGATGGCCAACCCGCCTACCCAGTGTGGTGATTATGGGTGTATCCTAAAAATGTTTTCCCTAAGTGGCGAACAACTGGAGAGGCCTATGTCCAGCAGTGGACTGTAATAGGCTGATGATGATGACATACTCGTATATAGAAAGAAAACGACCCGCCTCGACTTCGCACGGGTGCAATACTATAAGCATATATTATACACATAAACCTTCCTGTTAATAGATATATTTATAAAAAAAACTGCATTCAAATCCATTGCGTAGTTTTAAAGATATAAGCATACATAGGGACAAACAGAAAACAAAAGTGACTTTGTTTTATATTATGTAGCGATCTATAGAACATCAATCTTTCTACTCCTTACAAAAAACGAACTATTTCTATTTATTTCTTGGAGGCTAAATTCTACCTTGATGCTGTTAGAGACTAGAGAGTAATAACACAACTATGTGGTAAAAATATGTACTCAAAATAGATATTAAACCTAATTAACAATAAAAAATGAAATTATAGTAACCATAGCGCTGCTTCCTCAAGAGTTCTCTGTTTCTTTATATCTGTAAAAATACAAACCACATTATAGTTTTTACAATTGTATGCTAGAATACCACAAAATGGGGATATAGTAACAGTGCACTTAATACATATATTTAATCATCACAGCATGTATCAGTCCACTGCTGGACATAGGCCTCTCCCCAATGTTCGCCACTTTGATCGAACCTGGGCTTCTCTCATCCAGCACTTACTAGCCGTCCTGCGCAAATTGTCACTCCACCTGGCCTGGGCGTCTTACATTACGTTTGTCGATACGCGGTCTCCACTCCAGAACTCGTTTACCCCAACGGTTAACGGTTCTGCGGCTGATTTGGTGGCCCACAGGATGAGATAGTGCGATTCTAAATCCGGAAACCATCCAAACGACACAGACAAGGTTACTTACTTGCAAGATATACAGGTGTAGAACACGGTCTGCCCTTCATCAGCTGACCGCAGCTGTAGCGTTGCATATGACATTCTATCATTTCCACACTTGGGACATCTACGCTCCACAACTGGACCTTCGGGATTGTCCAAATTGATTATGTTTTTGTTACTAATCTGGCTGACTGTGTTGAAATGAATTGTGTACTGGAATTTGAGGTTATTGTAATCTGTAAAGGAAGATGTTTCATGTATTAGAAGCACATTTATTTATTTTGATATTTATCCTGTACCAACTAAACCTAAGCTTGTCCTATTAGTACCAGACAAGGGATATTTTTAAAAAATATATTTTAATAAATTTGCTTAGATAATTTTCTTTTGTAAATATAAATATTGATATTTAAATCAGACAACATCACATACATTGATCAGATCCCAAAGTGAGTAGTTAACATTTGTGTAGATAGTTATAGAAATCAACTTTCCGAACATGGTGGTAATTTTTAATGTTTGTACTTGCTTATTTTGATGTTTACATATGAATAAAGATATTTTCCATTTTAATTAAAAAAATTTCAATCAATCAACAGCCTTGGTCTGTCCACTGCTGAACGTAGGCCTCCTTTAATTCACACCACATTTCTCTATCCCGGGCCACCCCAATCCAGGAAATGCCAGCAGATTTTCTAAATTTTTTTTTTTGTAAATTTTTTATTAGATCCAATAATTCATGAATACTCACTTCCAGCGTCATAGATGGCCTGACATGTATAACACTTGACTGATCCAAACTTTTGCAACAACGGCAATATTGAACCACATCTGTAGCAGAACGCTGTGCTGCTGGTGAACAGGCTCTGTTCCGCCATTCTTCTGAAATTAAAGAGACACAATATTTGGTCCAAGTGGTTATCAATACTGATTTATAAGGATTACAATCCTACAGTGTTTTTAATCCCACATCTTACAGGATTTTTTTGCTGAATTCACTTCGTTACAGTGGGATCAAAACCATCATCAGCCAGCAATCGTCCACTCCTGGGCATAAGCCTCCTCAAATTAGCATTTCCAGATATTCCCATAATCATCTTTTACGGATGGATGGGATGGCAACCCACAGGATGAGATGCGTTGGTCCTATTCTAAGTCCGGAAACCACACAGACAATTAGTAATGTTTTTGTACTTATTATTAATTGGCTAATATTTGATAATTAGTCCGTGAACGTGCAAGTGAGAGGGTGATTTTCTTACCCGATTATTAAATATAATCGGCATGTTCATAAATGGTTCGAAAATAGTTCTATCTAGACTTACGTTTGGACTGAAGTTATTCCTATGTAAACTTATATTTAAGAAATAGCTTCAACTTCTAATAATGTTTACCACAACAAATCGAACAAACAAATCCAATTTTGAGGTTATAATATATATTCATAGAGTAGGGATGCTCGATGAACATCGATGTTCGATGATCATCGATGTTGAAAGCAAAAACATCGATGTTTTAACATCGACGTTACCATACGAAAAATATCGCAACATCGATGTCAACGAAATTGATCATCGATGTTAACTTACGGCCTCATCTCTCGCATGACACGCACGTCCAAACCAATGCAACTTAGAATAAAAATAAAGTTTTCTATGAACGCATCCACAGATCGACAATTTCAATTTATGTACATTTCGAACTTTTACATTATGTTTTACTTATTCAAGTATTAATATGAAAAATATCGATGGATCCAACATCGATGTTCGGTTTTCGATAAATATCGAACATCGATGTCAACATCGATGTTTTTTGAATATCGATCATCCCTATCATAGAGGTACTGAGATTTTTTTTTAAACTTGTGTTCGTCAAAATCATAACATAATCTGTCAAAAGTACTTTTCTTAATAATGTTTTAACGGCCTGGGAAAATGCATTTTTAGGCAACTTGAAAGATAAAGAAAACAAAGGATCAGTCTGCCTTCGGTGCAAACAAGGCAATACTCCACTCGAAGAAGATTTCGCAACACTTTTAAAGTGTTTCGGAATCGGTCTTATTATGACTAGGGTCGTGTGTACACAATGTACTGGAGATTTATCTGTGAGATGGCGACTAACGCAGAGATCGGCTGAAAAGCTCCAAGTTTCACAAAGAGCAATGTAGCGTGCTATGCTCGGTATATCGTAAAGGAAACGAAAGGATCCGGTGAAAGACTAACACTAATCTATAACACGATAGCCCGTATATGCGTATATACGTTTTTTTCGCTCCTCACCATATTTTCAAAACTATTGGAACGAATTGTAAACAAAAGGATTGTATCTTACTTAGAAAATAATAACCTGCTTCCAGAAAATCAATTTGGTTTCCGTAGAGGAAAATCGACGGAAGATGCGATTCTCTCTGTGTCAAATATAATATCCACTGCTCTCGATAACAACATATGCTGTCTAGGAGTCTTCATTGATTTAACTAAAGCGTTCGACACAGTTTCAATCCCAATTCTTTTACAAAAATTAAACTGCTACGGTATCAGAGGAGTAGCCCTCGACTGGTTTCGGAGTTACCTAACTGAGCGACGTCAATGCGTACGAGTAGGACTGACCATCAGTGATCATCAACACATAGAATTTGGAGTGCCACAAGGCAGCATTTTAGGTCCAACACTGTTCCTTATATATTTGAGCGATATATTACAATTACGAATAGATAGCGCAGATACAATTTGCTATGCAGACGATACTGTCATATTATTTAGAGGTCCTTCTTGGGATAAAACATATGAATCTGCAGAAAAAGGTATGGCCCAAGTGATAAGTTGGTTAGAAACTAATCTTTTAACAATAAATAGAGCAAAAACGAAATACATAGCATTTCATAAAACCCGTGCGTCTCAACCTCCAGCGACAAAGCAGCTACTGCTTCACAGTTGTAACCCAATCACACAGACACCATTAACCTGTAACTGTCAACAGATTGATCGTACAAACAACATAAAATATCTCGGAGTAATATTAGATGAACACCTATCGTATAACTTTCACATAAGTCGCCTATCTGCTAGAATCCGGGGCACAATATACATTATGAAATTATTAAGACACTCTGCAAACATCAAAACTCTACTAATAGTTTATACAGCTCTATGCCAATCATTGATTATGTACTGCATCAGAATCTGGGGGGGCTCTGTTAAATCCACACTAATCGAACTGGAAAGAGCTCAACGTGCAGTTCTTAAAGTTATGCTGAAAAAACCATTTAGATTTAATACAGACCAGCTATACAAGGAAAGTAAAGTTTTACGAGTCAAGCAATTATTCATTTTAAAAGCAGCTATAGGTATACACAGTACAGTTTTAGGCTCATCGAATTATGACAATCTAATAAAACAACGCATATTTAAAATTCCCATTCCCACCCTTCGTACCTCTTTCGCCAAACGCCACCCATACTTCCTCCTACCTCGCATATATAATAAAATTTGTCACAAGCTAAAATTATCAGAAGAAAGTACTCGTAATGCTAAAACTAAAATAGAATCATGGTTAAAAACTCAGAACTACTCTCAGACGGAAAACCTTTTATCAACATTTTCCTCCTTACACTCCTGACACACACTACACTCAAACACACACACACTCATTACACATACACTTACACATATACATGCACACTCACTCACATACACCTTGTATTATTATTGTAATTTACCAAATACCTTTTGTATCAAATATTATTATCTTTACTGGCTTGAACCGCCCACCCTTAACTCATGTACTTGTATAACAGCAAATTTGTAAAATTGAATTTGGCCACTGCGTTACAAGCTTGGCTTAGTGCAGAGACCGTTACAAACTACACAATGTTAACTGTTTTTGGAATTAAAGATAATTTATTATTATTATTATTATTATTTTCAGGTTTTTAACTCAGGAACATGAAAAAATGTGTACCACAAATATTGTTTTAAATAAGATTTTCTATCACATAAATCATTTTCAAGTTATTATCTCCAATATTGGCCTTAACCTAAGTCCACTAATTTCCAAATCCGGAGCAGTGTGCCGCGGGCCGCGTGACATTCCCACTCCGTGGTTTGCATGGAAGTAATATAAGCTACGCTACGCCATAGGCCCCAGTACACAATGGGCCATGATGGGCCACTACAGGCCGTGCCCATTGTGTACAGGGGGTAACTGTATGTAGTGGCGGACAATTGTCGATCGTGGCGCGCAACCGGCAAGTTGTCGGTTTTTCGGGCACACTTCAAAGGTATCGTGGCGTAGCTAGCGTGGCACACAATCGGCCATTGCTTAGTTCGTCACCAACTGCGACGGAGATTGTACAGATTTTTGAAGTAGTTGAGTACCTATAATTTTTGATATATAAAAATATCAAAAATTATAGGTACTCTATTATTAATACCTATTATTAGTTACCTATAATTACCTATAATTATAGGTAAAATTATAGGTTATCTTGGAGTAACGAAGAAACCTTCAAATTCATTGTTTTATCTCAGTTCAGACTGATATAAAACAATGAATTTGAAGGTTTCAGGCCCGTAGTATTTCTTTGCCCGTACTTATTTCTACGTCCGTTGCAAATGGCTGCTCAGGCAGTAATGAGACATGCGCTATTGTGTGAACACCAAGCGATCGTAGCCTACAGTTGTGCATTGTAAAGCATCGCCCATCATTGCCCATTGTGTACTAGGGCCTTAAACTCGTTTTAAAAAAAATACTGTCACCTATTTAAAAAAAAGAAAAAAAAAGTTAGTGGCGTCTGTATTGTTGTGTTGTAGGAAATTGTACGCGGAATTTATCAAATTATAATTCGAATTAAGGAGCGATATTAATTGTTTATCTTTAGAATGCCAAGGAAAAGTAAAGCCGAGCCATGGGAAGGAGATTCAAGGTATTTTTATAGGTTATAAAAATAAAAGTTGTGTTCGATAGCTTGGTGGTTGTTACTTAGCCACTGATGTTGATATTACAGACCATAGTTTTATTTTATATATGGAAAAAGAAAGGATAACTATTTGTGGACTGATCTTAATCTTAGATCTTACTAAATTTAAATTAGTTCATTGATACATTGACACACACATGCAATAACTTAACAAAATATTTATTTCTTTGTATTTGTAAGATAATTACAGCTAATTACACCCATTAGCTACACTCTGACCGTCGGTCTTAAAACCAATTAAAGAAAGTGGTGTAGCTGTACTAAATGCTGGACCCCCAAGAAAAAGCTTCACTTCTATGTGTCTGCAGTAATATTTATAACAAAAACTAAATAAATGTAATTTGTTTAAGTATGTATGTAGCTTCGAATGATGTGGTAGCGATAGGTCATTGTGGCGGAACCTTTTAATGTGCTATTTTAGTATAAAAAGTCTGAAAAAAATTACAATAAAATAAAATAAAAAATAAATAACCCAAGACATGCCACGCTGGGCCACACAGCGCCACCTAGCCCCAAACTAAGCCGATACTATGGGTACTAGACAACTGATAAACTTACTTAGATTGTAAATAAATACATATTATACAAAGAAAACACCCAGACCAATACAAACAGACATGTTCATGAACACAAATGTTTGTACTGTGCGGGAATCGAACCCACGACCCTTGGCTCAGAGGGCAGAGATCACTACCAAATGAGCCACCGAGCCTGTCAACAAAGAATGGAATTGCAGCAACAAAATGTTGTGGCAGAAACCAAATTGTTCATAGCAGTTTTTGTTTCTTAAAATTTGTTTTTCTCTCTTCTCTCCATCTGTGATCAGCCAGCTATCATCAGTTTAAATGTTTGTTAAAATTAAAAATATATTTCGTTTCTTACATTTCCAGTGATGACAACAATTGGGAGCCTGAGGAAAACCCTGATAATAATGATTTGATGTCCACTTTTGATGAAATAAGGACTAAGAAGGAAACGGAAACAGCTCCACCAAAGGGGCCCACAGATGCTGTGGATGAAAGTAATACATCAAGGAAAAGGGGTCGAAGGGATAAGAAGAAGAAAACTCTGGAGGTATGCTGATTATTGAGAGTGATTTTTGTCATTTGATCGTTGGACCACTAATGCAGCGGCCACACATTGGAGATATTTGCACCAATGTAACATTTTGCGACCAATGCATCAATGTGTGTATCGGTACTTTGACACAATGAAAACATTGAGCGCATTAGTATCGGGCCTTGGACAGTGATTGAACGCAAAGTTGAATCCAATGTGTGGCCCCGGCATAAGAAATGATAAAACAATAGAATATTCTATTATTATTGTATATGTTCACGAAATAAGACACAAGACGCAGACTCTATCGCACAAAAAGTGTGCCTGCGCGTGTGTCTGCGCTGCACCAAAATGGGAATAATCCTGACTATGCAGACCCTAGTTTAGCGCAATAAGGTGTAGGGGTGTACCTCTAGATGACAGGAATTTCCTGATGATTCTGTTGTTCAATTTTTTGGCTTTTTGAAGGGTAAATATTATAGATGGAGGAATCCTCCTCAAGATGTCAGGATGTCAGACATTACACCAGTACTTCATTCATTATTATTTTTTCCAGGAAATTGAAAAACCAAGAGGGGTAGACAGAGGTTTGAGACCTGAAAGGATTCTTGCTGCACAGCTCCACAATAGCAATGTCTACTTTCTTGTGAAATGGTAAGACATAACTTTTTAATACATTTACCAGTTTCATACTTGGTAATAGATAAAAAAAATTGTTTGATTAAGCATATTATGCTGTTATATACTCGAATCACTAGAAAAATAAATATGGATACAGAATAACTTAAGTCTATAGCTTGCATGAAAATGAAACAAAATAAAATTGGGTATTTTCATATCATACTTTTAGTTTACTTTAGTGTGTGGTTGTCAGTGATTCATTCATGTTAGACTGTCAATTCTAGTGGGTCTTAGCCATAGCTGGTGTTGCTAATATAATTTAAATCTTGACTTTACAGGCATGACTGCTTGGAGGTTGATGTGGTACCCGGCAAGGACCTGAATCAGCATTATCCGGAATTTGTTATCCAATACTACGAGTCGTGTGTGCCTTTCAGTGTGAGGCACAAGACTGGGAGGATTCCAAGGATTGCTCCAGAGGTTAGTGAATACATTTTTCATTTTATAGTACGTAGCTCAGCATAGTGGCTTCCCCTCTCCTGATGTAGAGGGAAGAGAAGGATATACTTAACTCACGGTATGTAGGTAAATAAATAATAAATAAATATTAGACAACATCACATACATTGCTCCGATCCCAAAGTAAGTAGCTTAAGCACTTGTGTTATGGGTATCAGAACAACGAAGGTACCACAAATAAATACTTAAATACAAATATAAACACCCAGACACAGGACAAACACAAGTGTTCATCACACGAATGTTTGTCCCAGGTGGGAATCGAACCCACGACCCTTGGTTCAGAAGGCAGGGGTCACTACCAATTGAGCCACCAAGCCAGTCGAATGGTAGGTAGGTAGGTAGGTAGGTTTAGCTGTGCCCCTGGCATTGCAGAGTCTATGAGCGGTGATGACCGATTAACATCAGATGGGCCGCTTGCTCGTCTGCCACCACAGTAATCTTAACTAATATTATAAAGCTGAAGAGTTTGTTTGTTTGAACGCGCTAATCTCAGGAACTACTGGTCCGAATTGAAAAATTGTTTTTGTGTTGAATATACCATTTATCGAGGAAGGCTAAAGCCTTCCTTGCTTTATAACATCACGCTGCAACTATTAGGAGCGAAGAAATAATGGAAAATGTAAAAAAAAACGGGGAAAAACGATAACTATTCCACGCGGACGAAGTCGCGAGCACAGCTAGTAAATAAATAAAAGAAAAGAAAGTATAAAATAACTGTGAGAGCTTCTGGTCTAATAAAATCTTTATTTACTTATAGCTACCTCCGGAACCGGAACCGGAAGAGCCGCAGGTACCAATGGATGTGTCTGAAAATCTGGAGCCGCCACCGATGCCGAGTACCGAAACGATGGATGAGCAGCCAGGTAATATTTGCTATAAATATCTCGTTTCTTATGACACTTACTATAAAGGCTTACTGAGGTATTTTTTTAGTAGCTCGACATAATGGCTTCCTTGCAACTGATGGAAAGTGAAAGAGAAGCCCAAGTCGCTGTGACAACTGGCAAGCAACTGGTCAATATTGTAGTGCCATAGCACTACATCATAGTCATTTAAAAAAAAAGTTAAACCCAAATGGGACTGGCTCTATGGCCCCTTTGGCACTGACTTCTGAGCCAAAGGTCGTGGGTTCGATTCCCGCACAGTACAAAAATTTGTGTGCATGAACATATCTGTTTGTATTGGTCTGGGTGTTTTCTATGTATAACATGTATTTTTTTTACAAAAAGAATTGTATCCAAGTAAGTTTATCAGTTGTCTAGTACCCATAGTACAAGCTTCGGCTTGGTTTGGGTCTAGATGGCAATGTGTGGCCCAGCGTGGCGTGTATTTATTTTTATTTATTTTTTTAATAGTAATAAAAAAAAATAACCCAAGCATCCAGCCGGTCGCATCCCATCGCATCGTAGCCGGTCGCTGTGACCAATGACTCTCTTGTCACTTTCCAGCTGAACAAACATCAATGCCAGATATGTCGCTGCCAGACTTGCCGATGCCAGAAGAGGCGACACAGCCAGAACCGCAGCCCCTGGAGGTGCCTGTTAACTGATTGTCGTTTTACAACGCAAGTAACGGCGATTACTGAGCGTGATATGTTGGGGGCTCCACAAATAAGTCAAGTCACACATGTTTTCTGAGTCGTACTATGTAAACAGCACTCGTACTATAAAGTACGGGTCTCCATATTCACAAACAATACTTATCTATGAATACTAACAACACTATGCGAAGTAAGACATCATGGCTTCCCTACGCTTGATGGAAAGCAAAAGAGAAGCCGAAGTCTTCAAGAAAAGAGCATACCTCTTCCTTAAAGGCCGGCAGCGCAGCTTTAACTCCTGATGTTGCAGATGTACATGGGCGACGGTTATCACTTACCATCAGGTGAACCGCTTGCTCGTCTGCCCCCTATTTCATAAAAAAAAAGTCGCTGTGACAACGGGCTAGTAACTGGTCAGTTACCCCCCTTTACATCATAAAGTCTAAACACCGGTGATGATGACACACTTTTTTTTTTTCAAGTCTGTTTAATAAAATATTCGCCACGGGCCTCAGATTGTATAAAGTTACGCCCTTGTGAGAGCTGGCCTCTTCTGTGTAGATTCCTTTCTTCCTTTCATGTCACACTTTGTGGACCCCCCATTGAATAATAGGCTTTAAGTTGTGAAATTAAGATAAACTTACATGCGTATTGATTAGTTTTATATTGCAATTTTTATGTCTTGTTTTACGGCATATAATGAAATAATATAAGATCTTTTATACAAATTACATCATATTTGAAGATGTTGACAACTGTGGTGTATTTAATAATTGTATAGTGAAATAGACAAGAATATACTATGAAAAGTCATATAAAATATCTAAACAGATTTTTATATGAAATTTGTATGGTCATTATTTTTAACAATTTTAGTGGCCTATGTCCAACATTAAACTGCCATAGGCTGATGATAATTATTTTTAACTCGGTTAATAAAAAATATATTTTAAAATGACAAAATGGCTACCGGCATTAAGAGTGTACAGTTCAGTTAATACTAAACCTGATCTGTAATATTCAAAGTTATTGTTTTGTGGTTAATTTTGCGAATTTTAATCTATGTATGTACTTCAAATGTTTTATTGTAAAGTGAAATAAAAATAAATGTATCTAATGAAATTATGTGATGAAATAAAACAGTATAAATTTCAATTTCATTGTTATATTTGATTTATAAAATCTTACATTAATCCCTGTAAATACTGCAAGAATGTATATCGTTAAACTTATATACTGAGCTTACACTAAGAGTATCGAGGCTTTGGCATAACGTCGTTACACTATAATGTACAGGAAAAAGCAATATGTTTACACTTTAAAACTTTGTCACATTGAACAGGTCAGTTTATCACGCTTCATGTCATAATGGATTTATCATACATTATTGTGACAAAGTTCTAAAGTGTATTGCTTTTGACCGTACTTGAGAATACTTCGAAGTTAGATGTTGCAATTTAAAAGTTAAATCTTACGACTGTTAAATTTGACTTAAAATTAGTGTTGAGACTTAAGTTTAAAACACTATACAAGTCGCTTATCTTAAGCTGGGAATGCAAATGGAATGTACATTTGTAAAGGATCAAGTATTTGACAAAGCATTATCGAATTACTTACATAATTAGGCTTTGTTCACACGGCATTGTAAATTTGCAAGATGAACCTTGTTTTCTAATGCTGGTCATACATTAACTGTAGGACCATTCATATGATGATCATACTGTAACGTAATAGCTACTAGTGTATGGTTTTATACGTCCGTTAGATCCAAATTTTAAGGCACCTTTAATTTAGCAATTATAAACCGTGCGGCTGCCGTGCGGAAAACGCCCGTAAAACGTCTACCGCGCACGGGCGTTCGTTTTATTCCATACTAAAAGCATGAATTGGCAGCGCGAAATAGCCGCGCGGCAATCGCCCGGTTTCAAAAGACCTAATCTGAAAGCGCCCTTAGTTCTTATACTCCGGTTATTAAAGGTAGGTATCATAATTTTAATTACCTTTTTCGCTATTTAAGGTATCATGATTTTCATTACCCTTTTCATTCACCTAGGTACTTAGTAGCAGCTAGGTTCTTTGTGGAAAAAATAGCAATAGAGCTACAGTTGTATGGTACATTTGTAGCTCAAAGTATATGCAAAAGAACAATCAATAGAACCAAGTTTCTGTATCTAAATGTAATCTAATGTTAGTTTAAAGCCAAGTTCTTATCGTTAAAGAGAACATCTACCTTCGAAGTACTCTAGATGGCATTAAAGTAAAAATCAAAGTGACACTGCGCAAGTTTACCCATTTATATAGGCTTTCTGTAGTAAACTAATTCTGTCCTGATTAAGTTAGCGATTTTTAATGATGATTAATTAGATTGTCTATACCGCGCATTTCTTGTTTTTCAAAAGTGTGCTATTTCCAATACTAAGATAGATAGGAAACCTATTCAATGTAGGCGAAGACTTTTTTTTGCTGTTAGTGGTAGATGAGTAAGAGATCTGTCTCATGTTGAACAGTAACCACCGCCCATGGACATCATCAAATAATCCTTAATCAAGCTATGATCAATTAGCGCTCAGTCCCAAATGTTGAAAAATCTAAGTTTTCACTGAGCTGTCACTGCTCTTATTACCTTAAAAAGGATAACATTTGAATTTTGCGTCGTAAAAACACATATTTTGTGCTTATTTTATATCAAGGAATTTGCCTGAAAATTATTAGAATTACTTTACTATGTGTATCTCTTGCATAATGCCTTCAACGACTTATCTACTAAGTAAACATTTCAAATCCTTTTCCACAACGCCACTTTGATTTCCACCGGTTCTCCGCTATTGCTATATTTAAAGTTTGTTGATGAAAGGGGAGATGGAAGCGAAATCCTCGCACTCCGGGATCAGTTTTCCCTTGAACTTGATACAGGATTCGGCGCAGAGGGGACCTTCGAACCAGGCGCCGTACATTTTCTTGCATTGAGCGCAGTTTTCTATGCAGATCTCCATCGCATCGTAGCCGGTCGCTGTGGGAAAGAAATAGTTGAGTTAGTCTGAAATAACTCTGCTGCCATTGGGATTTGAACCTTGTGTGTCATAAAGTTTTTTTCAAATTGCTACAATCTACTTAATATCATCATCATCATCAGCCTCACGCAGTACACTGCTCCACTGGACATAGAGCTCTCCAATTGTTCGCCACTTTCCAGTATTTGCCAGCCATCTTGCGCAGATCGTCGCTCGATCTGACTTGAGGGCCTCCTACACTACGTTTGCCAAGAAGCGGTGACCACTCTAGAACTTATAGCCATTTATGTAGGTAAAATGTTCGGTTTACATTCAGCCGCTGCTGCTGCTGTTGCTGGGAACGTTGCTCTAAATATTTCCGCGGCAACGTCGACGCGAGCGAGTTAGCCTTCCTACTTATTTATTGAATGATAATGATATCTGTGTATGTAATATCAAAGTTCATTTTTTTGTTGAGCGAGAATGCTGAATGTGAACACTCGCTCCCGTTCGCGTTACCGTCCTTTGACTTCCGCGCGAAAAACCGACATTAGAGGGAGCGCGGGGCGATGTCAGGGTCAGCGGCAGCATCAACGCGAATCCTCTGTTTACATTCTCGTGCTTCCCACTTCCCGTCCCAAGAGGGCTGAATGTGCCTCGCCCAATACCAAACCAAACCAGCCTCGTTGCTGGGCTCCTTGCTCCCCGAGAAATATAATTTTCCGGAAAATAGGTACAAGGCGAGAGTGAATCATTTACTGCCGTGAGCGCGCTCTGTCGTAGACCGCGATATCGCACCATCTGATGAATACATACAGTTAAACGCACACCTATCTATACTTATAATAAATCTATCTAATCTAGGTAACTATAGAGAAGTAAATTCTGTACATGAAATATATTTTCAAAATAATTATCAGGAGTGATTAGTGCTCGATACTGATTCTCTGTACTCATGAAAAACAATTTGGCTTCACTAGAGGTAAGTCCACTACCGATGCAGGAGTGGCTCTCATGAAACATATCTTTGACGCATGGGAAAGAAAGCAGGATGCCATAGGTATTTTCTGCGATTTGTCAAAAGCATTCGATTGTGTTGAACATACTACTTTACTTATGAAATTACAGCATTATGGTGTCTCAGATGTTGCGCTAAATTTGTTGCAGTCTTACCTTACAGACAGAATACAGAAGGTTGTAGTAAATGGAGTTGAGTCTCCAGGCGCCCTTCTACGTATGGGGGTGCCCCAAGGCTCAATATTAGGACCCTTACTTTTTTTAATATATATTAATGACCTTCCATATTTTGTTGAAGGTTTATGCGAAACAGTGCTGTTTGCTGACGATACTTCTTTGATTTTCAAAGTTGACAGACACAAGGAGGTTTCCGTCGAAGTGAATAGTGCTCTTTCCCAAGTTCTGCTTTGGTTTGATACGAATAATCTTTTGTTAAATTCTAATAAAACCAAATGCGTTAAATTCACAATGCCAAATGTGAGGCAAAGTAATACTAATATAGTTATAAATAATGAACAAATTGAATGTGTCAACTCGACCACTTTTCTGGGTGTAACGTTAGATTATAAATTACAGTGGGCTCCTCATATAACCGCCTTGGCTGGAAGACTCAGTTCGGCTGCATATGCTGTTAAAAAAATTAGGAACCTAACAGACATTGAAACAGCAAGACTTGTTTATTTTAGTTATTTCCATAGTATCATGGCGTATGGTCTGCTTCTGTGGGGATCAGCTGCTGATATCCAAACCATTTTTGTGTTGCAGAAGAGGGCCATTCGTTTCTTGTATGGACTTAACTCGCGTGCTTCACTTAGAGAATTATTTAAAGAAATTAATGTTTTGACTGTAGTATCACAATACATATTTGACTGTATTGTGCACGTACGAAAGAATATTCATCTTTACAAAAGAAATGCTGATTGCCATAAATTTAACACGAGAAACAAGAACAAACTTGCTGTTCCAAATCTCAGGCTGCATAAGACTGGCAATTCGTTTGCTGGGCTAAGTGTAAAATTCTTTAACAAAGTACCACAGAATATTGTTGAATTACCAATACATAGGTTTAAGTCTCATATTAAGTCATGTCTTATGAAAAAAGGATATTATAAAATACAAGACTTCCTAGACGATAATATTACATGGACATAATGAGCTGCTCGCCTGTACTTAACAAATATTGTATTAATGTATGACATCAACAGTATAATGATTATGTATATTTTTGAAAAAAGCCAAAATTGATGAGTTTCTTGCGGCACTTCTTCTCATCAGGCCTCATCCTTATCACGTCGAAGTGCTAGTAGGGAAAAAAAAAGTTTGACGTGCAAAAGAATTTACTTGTAAATCTACTTGCAGAAATAAATTATTTTATTTTATTTTATTTATGATGCCAAAATTGTAATCAGTAAAATTTTTGTCAGTCTGTCTGTATGTTCGTTATAGGAAAATAAACTACTGGGCGGATTTTGACGAACTTATGAATGAATAACTTATGAAACCGATGAATGCATCATAGGATGCGAAGGCCTAACAAACATTCATTCGTCTGAAAAGTTTTGCGTTTGTAATATTAGGACTCAATAATTATGCTTTTTGGTTATCTTTAGCTAGCGTCTAAGTGCGCGTTTGCATTACGACGCGACGTCGCCGAAAGAAACACATTCATCACTCAATAGAGTACCTACCTACCCATACATCTGTACCACAATAGCACCTCACCTCTCAATACCGCTGTCCCCGAGGTCAGGTGTAAGCGGCTAAGGTGAAATTGCGTAAGGCACGGCGAAAGTAAACCGGCTAAATCGCGGATTGGGGTCATTGCCTCGGCGCGTCTTCGGTAGGGAGGCGTAGAAGGTACTCCCAAAATTATCGATGTATTCTGACGTGTAGTATGTTTTTTCTGATCGCGCCTTCGTTTTGTGATTTGTTTTTCTTTTTCGTTTGGCGCGATAGTTCGAATTTTCCTTTATTTTATCCTTTATACGAGTAATATTATAAAACCCTAAATCAGAGCATCTGTGGAAGCTATGAAAAGCATGCCAAAAAAGTTGAAATATGTGAATTTCAAACTTGATGTTTCAAGTTTCTATTTACATTATTATATGAGCTGTTATTGATGGAAGTACTTAATACTTCCTTTCTCCTGATAAGAAGCTAAAGAGTCTAAGTCTCCTAACAGCAAGGGAATCCAAGTTTCCATTCACTGTCAGCTGTCCCGCAAGATGCTTCTTCACAATTCATTAAAAGTCTCTTACATACTGACAAAGAGTTTCAGTTTTGATTTTTTAAATGTACGTAACAATTACCATTCTTTCCCTTTAATACAAATATGCCTTTCAGAATCCAGAACTCTACCGGAGGGTTAACTGGAATTTAATAACAAAAAGAATAATCCAATTTGTGTGCAGTTTTTCCGAAGCTATGCGTGTATGTGACATGTTACATATCTGTCCACATTTCATTTTTAGTTTTTAAATGTTCAATGTAAAGTATGAAAAAGGTTAGGTAATCGATATGTTTTGAAGAGAAGAGTATTTTGATTACGATAGTCAATGATCTATCAAGTCGTAAGTAATAAATTAAACGTGCCATCCCTATCTAATGGCGAAAAATTCTAAGAATTCATCCTCGTTAAGTTTATTTAATTTCCAAGGAAATCCGATAGAGAAAATCTAATTAAACCAATATCCAGGTTACTTACCAAAAGAAAGTAAGATTTTTACTAATAAAAGTAAATAAGCACAACTAAACTTAATCTGCCTACGCACTCATTTTATGTTTATGGGTCCCCGGAAAATATTGCCTTCTTGATTCTTTTGACACTTTACAACGTGCTTTGTTGGCTCTTAAGGAATCTGTAGGACCGTGGAAATTAACTAGATTATCATTAAAGGAGTAGTTAGTTACCTCCCACTAGTAAGTACCTACTGGTAGCTTCCAATGATCCCATTTAATTTAGTAAACTAAATCTTTATTTAACCACGTTTTTTCTTATCATAAAGCTTACATAATAAATACATTAATTAGGTTCGCACATTAGTTGTAATTAGGGTTGCCATCCGTCCGGGTTTCCCCGGATTTGTCCTAGTTAGAAGGGCGTCTGGGGTCCGTCCGAGTGGGGAAACTCAAATTCTTATAGGTAAGCGATAAATCCACAATCAAGAAGGCACGGCAAAATAATAAAAAATGAATGGAAAAATTCTGAAGTGTCCGGGGACAAAACCATACTTATATCGCCCAAATGTCCGGAATTTTTGCTATGTGCAATCCGGCGCCGGCAATTTAGGTGACGGCAACCCTAGTTGTAATCGACCGGACTGCAAGAAGTTTCCGAAACAACAAACAAATTTTAATGTCAATTTTACGGGAAAACATCTGATCAAAGTGGCGATACATAATATCGATACAAAAAATTAAACAAAACATCGATATGTTTTAACAAACCTAGTCTTCGACCGGTACGGGTCCGGTGTTTGTTTGTGTTGTAGACGAATTGTGCGATCTGACCAGCGTCACAACTCGTAAGCCGCAGGTTACAGCAGCCGTCACAACTATTTGAATGTGAAGGTCTGCTCGTGTCGAATATCGGAATGGATGGATGAAATGGCTTATTCATAAGCAAGAAGATACACACAAGAAGTAAGGGAGCGACCTATCATCTTTTCGCTCCAAGTCACCCTCCCGTGGTGTATCCTGCTGGATAACAAACGAGGTTCTGGCAGCCGATTGGTGACGGTATAACCATCACGATTGAAGGCGTAGTTAAATAAATACCACAGGCCGATGATGGGCAGCGGCGTCACCGGAGCGAGGAGCTACACCCTGCGATCGCCAAACCGCCTGCCCAGCGTGTGGAATCCGTCTGTGTATACCCGGGTACAGTCGGTGTATTGTCCGTGTGGTTTCCGGGTTTAGAATAGGACCATCCCATCTCATCCCGTGGGTGTCGTGAAAAACGACTAAGGGAATATCAGGAAATGGGCAGCAGCGCTTTAGTTCAGCTTGTAACGTCCACTGATTTACATAGGCCTCTCCCAATGTTTAGCTGGGTACAAATAAAACCTTCTGCGGTCGCCAACCCTACTGCCTGCGTAAATAATACATTACACAATTTGATAGTCCTCGATCATCAGATGATCATGATGATAAGTTTTTAGAAAGATATCAAGGGTGTCCTTGTAAAAGGTTCTATGTTTATTAATCACTATTTTTAAACGACTTCAAAAAAGGAGGATGTTCACTATACGACTGTTTCTTTTTATTGTATGTTTGTTACAGCATGCCTATCTCCGAGAATTGTAAGTAAACCGATTTGGAAAATTCTTTATTTGTTTGAAATGGTGTAGTTACTTTTGGTCCCTTTGTCACCAATATTGAAGTCGTTTTTTAACCGACTTCAAAAAAGGAGGAGGTTCTCAATTCGTCTGTATGTATAATATTGTTTTTATGTATGCTCACCGATATTTCCGTCAATTATAGATGGATTTCAAAAAAATGTTTTTTTGCTAAAATGCTGTTAATCATGTTTTTATCCGTGTAAAAGCAGCGATGTTTTGTAAATTGTTTGATAATGATAGATGTAGTGAATAGCTACAAATCTATTCCTAGTGTGGCCTTGTGCTCGTCACGCACGACGACAGTTAGGTTCCCAGCAAGTACTCTATGTAGGTACATAGGTAGGTATCCCATTAATGCTTAGAAACCAGTAGGTACAAATTCTAACTCTTACGGACATCAATTTTCGTCACTTTCGTTCTATGAGGTCTCAATCACGGAAAAGTATCATAGATGGAACAGTCATCACTTACTATTTCAAAAATTCAAATAATTAACAGTGTGTGAGCTGCTCAACGCCTATTAAAGTTTCGAGTTTGGAAAAGATGCTCCATATTCCATTGCACTTTATATATGAAACGAGCGCTAGGAAATACATTTACAGTTTTATAGTTCTGCACGACTTTACCCATGTCTTTAGTGAAATTTGTTTCCTCGATCTGGTTGTCTGGAAGAGATCGCTAGTATCGAAGACCGCTTAAATTGTATTGTATTAAATTTTTAATCTAACATTTGTGTTTTTTGCAATAAAACATATCTATCTTTCTAGATTTAGAACGCGTATAGTAGGTGAACATCTCCGAAGTGTTAAAATTTGAGAGCGTGCTGACAAAATAATGCACAATAGCATAACTATTTATTAATCTGTGACAATAGTGCCAGGTTGAAATTGATGCCATTCTAACTCACGTGCTTTCTTTCTCTTACAATCCTGGGTTCTTTAGCCGGGGTGTGAAACGGCATCTCAGTGGGCCTTCAGGGTGAGGGCGACAGGCGCAAATGGGTTTGTTCTATTGTGCCTGTCGACCTAACTTTTGGACTTCACGACCGCTTACCATCAGATACCGAGTGAGGTCATCCTGAAAGCTCTTTTTATAAAAAAGATATGATCGATTTTAGCGCACAAGGTCTTTCTTACATTGATGTATATCTGTGGTCACATTGTTATATACTTAGCTTTAGGTAATCCGCAGAACCGGAAAGGACGATCTAATCTCCCGGAATTTAAGTAAGGTAGGTAGGCATTACGACGGTAGACTGATAATAATTAAAAATTTAAGGCTCGGTCTAAGCCTGGTTTCATCCCCTGATGGTATATATAACTCCTATTTACCCGCCTCTACATCAAAAGTTAATTAAGTATTCTAAGTTTCATTTAGGTATAGTATACTCATTACTCGTATATGGTTTTAAGTCAAATAGGTATTTTGGTTTCTGTACTATTTTTGCAGCATTGTGAATTAAATATAGTATGACCAGTTTGGGTATTAAATTTCTTAGCTTTATATTCCAGTCGAGGATTTCTCTCGGGAATTCAATTCAAAAGTAAATGCGCATGAGAATCCCCTGATGAAGCAGGGAGAAGGGCTGCGCCCATGAACCAATACTGATTGGTACCTACTGAAGTATCGCAGTACCAGCTTACCATAAGGCTTACCGGCAGCCATTTTGCTATACTAGTGTTATAAGAGAAAGGAAAACATATTACAAATCTTGTGATTTCTTTTTCTGATTCATCTTAGTATCATACGTATTTGTTCTCTGCTTAGCCCAATGGTTTGGTAGAAAATGCCCATGCGGCATTAAGTCCGCCTTTTGTACAATTTTTATGTGCAATAAAGATTAAATAAATAAATTGGGCTATTCAAAATTCGTCAGCGGTACATAGCCTTGTGTGGCCTCAGGCCCGAGCAATCTCACTCTATTTCGATATAGTGTTTTGTTTAGATTTGTAACTCCACCTAGTGGAGCTTACAAAGTATTCATAGTTGTACCGAATACACGACTAAGCTGCAACGTTTGCAACCAACGTTTACTTAGGGACCGTGTAATGTAAGGTACGTTGTTGTACTTGGTAACTATTACAGAGTACAAGGGGATTATGCGGATCACAACATTGTTGATTCAGTCACGGAAATTATCTAACTGTTTATGAATTTTGTTTATTTGGTAAAAGTTATTTGTTATCTTTGTGTTTGTGTCCGAATGAAGTGTTTTCTATACTTAGTTATATCTGAAATGCAGTTATTCCTGACACAATGAGGTACATGCAGCGCAGACGGCACACTTTTTGTGCGATCTGAGTCTGCGTCTGAGACATTTAAAAAGAGCATCTAGGTCCCTACAGCTCTGCCGACAGAATGATCGAAGATGTGCGTTGAGTCTGTGAAATATCCGCGACAGATTTTTGCGCGTCGTGTGCGTTACTGCATATAATTGCATCACAGACTAAAAAATGCGTCACGGATAGTCTGTCGTCTGCGCTGCCCCTGAGGGTTATCTATTTCTGAATAGAACTGAACAGAACTGTAGAATGATTGAGCTGTAACAATATAACCCATTATTGATCTATCAAAGTATAAGTGTTGATGTTGTCTACCGAAAAATAATAGTTAAACTCGCGAGATGATTATAATCTAACGGTATATACAATTTTACGGTGACAATTATGATGTTCCCAATAAATGTTACATGACCCCTGTATTTAAATTGTTATATTGTCAACAATATCACATGCATTGCTCCAATCCCAAAGTAAGCAGCCTAAGCACTTGTGTTATGGGTATCAGAACAACGAAGGTACCACAAATATATACTTAAATACAAATATAAACACCCAGACACGGAACAAACACAAATGTTCATCACACGAATGTTTGTCCCGAGTAGAAATCGAACCCACGACTCTTGGATCAGAAGGCAGGGGTTTGAGCCACCGAGCCAGTCAAAACATCAAAGAAAAATTGTATCAGGACCAGTCCTCCGAAAATCGGGATATCAAACAACTATGGAAAACTAACACCAGTGCCAAATTATATTAAGTTCAAGATCACATTAGTCGCTTACACTAATGAGGCATTATGAAGTTCTAACAAGCGGTAGGTACCTATTGTATGGAGCGGTATGCGTTCTCGTACTTAGAAACATGCCTATTAGGGTCAAGGGGATTGAGAAATCGCATGGGCAATAAAATATACACCAGCCATTTTAAATTAGCCGTGTCTATAGGGATAAGTAACTTATGGCAACAGGTATGCCGTTAAATGTTTTATCAGATACGTAAGATCGTGACTATTTAGTAGTGTTATATCAGATAACCTTTTGATAAGTATAAATAAATCTTTCAAATACGCACAGTACCATTTTTTACCATTAGGGCACGTAGGGCCTATTCCCCCAACCCCTTTTTTACTTTCTACGTAGAACAGTTTCTACAAGCTTTAACCCATGAGCTGGTGGTGACAGAGTTATTTAATTGAAAATAAAAGCAAATGCTTACAAGATTTGAATTTTTGAATTAACAACATCCAAAGAAATTATGAATTAAGTGCTCTTTCGGCCATTATATAGTCTGCAAGCCCATATTATACAAAGTTATGTGTTTATTACATAACTGCAAGGCACAAGGCACTTTAACAGTCTAAGTACCTAACTAATTAAAGCATTATTAGCCTTTAGATATTATAGCAATTTTTGTAAGGTGTAGGTACGCGTATGTATTTTCTCCGGCTCATAACACGGCTATCAATATTATCAATGTCCTCATCATTGTGGTGTCAACGCCTAAACAAACATTTTGGCATTTGTATTAGAAGGTTGGGATAAGGATCAGCCGTCCCAAAGGTCTCTCTTGTCCAAGTACCAAATTGTTTTCTAGGTTCTTCAAAATTCTTCATAAATTTACAAGTACCCAGTGGCGTACTAGCTACGCCACTGGGTACTTGTAAATTTATTACCTAGGTAATCAAGGGCCCTGGGGCAAACCAAAAATGGGGCCCCACTATTATGTATCATTGAATATCAATAAAATTGATTAGATCTTATCAAGTGAGAATATGAAATGTACAAAATTAAAGTTGGTTTGCAGCCTGTATATTTATTTTGAAATTGGTCCCGAGATTTTGACGCTCACGACATTTCAGAGCGATCGAGAGTTTTGGTAAAGATTCGAGGGGCCCCTGAGCTTTAGGGCCCTGGGGCACTGCCCCGCTTGGCCCCTAGCTAGTAGCTACACGTCACTGCAAGTACCTTAGTATAAACATTTTTTCTATTTCAATAAAACGGGCACGCGCTATTTTCTTTCAATATACATATTTTAAATTAGTCTGGCAGTAACGTATTTTTTTAAAATCTTTGTTCTAAATAAATAATGACGTTTTCAATGTTTTTAATTAGTCAAAAAATAACTACGTAAATCTATTTCAGACTTCTACCCCCTAGCGAAAACGGTTGAGTTCTTGATTGAACTAGCCTACCAGTACACCGTTCTACGACTGGCGTTTTCAAATATTCCTTTTGCGCGGCCAACCCCCACTTCGCAGAGGGAACCAAAGAGCGGCTTTCCAAAGGCTGATTTTCGGGTTTACTCACGTATAAAGTCCTCATAGACTTCATCGGAAAATTGTCAAATCTAAATTCTAAATCATAGCTTCTAAACTGTTCTTCTCGATAAAGTTCCTACAATCCGAATCCGGTTGTAGAGAATTCTTAGATGTTTTGATGATTTTATAGAATAGAAAAAGATTTATTCGGCGCACATTAAGGAATACAGAACACGTGCTTGTCTCAAGTCTTTATAAATAAATAAATAACCCAAGACATGCCACGCTGGGCCCAGCTGTGTGGCCACACAGCGTCATCTTGTCCAGCGTCCCAAACTAAGCCAAAGCTTCTACCATGGGTACTAGACAACTGATAAACTTTGCTATGTATAAAATGCATTTACCTATTGGTTCAAACCAATTAATACAAACTGATATGTTCAATGTTCATGCACACTAATGTCTGTACTGTGCGTTGATCGTACTTTGTATCGGAGGCAGCTCTACTACCACTGATCGTCAACAAATAAATAGGAATACATGTTTTCTGAATACCACGCTCAAAAGACTGTATTTACCCCAGAAATTAGGTATATTTTTCTGTGCACTGTCATCATCATCATCAACCTATAAACGTCCACTGCTGGATAGAGACTCCAATGACAAGGACTGTTGCCGTAAAAAATGAAATTACTCCGTCTTTTAGATTATTCAAAAATAAGAGAGACGTATTTTTTATATTTGTAAATTAGACCAAAGATGTAGCCCGTTAAATTTGCGCGTGACGTCAAAGAGTGGGAGCTTTTTCGCCAAAGAGTGACGTCAAACACCCCCACTCCTAAATTTTGCCTTGTATCTTTGTTATTATTTGTTTAAATGAAAAAAGGAAAATACGTGTCCAGTATATTTTTTAAATATAAAATACGGACTAAATATAATGTAATTATTTTGACCTTCGAAACATCCATAATGTCATTTAGGGCCTTAGTCACCAGGCTTGGCAGGCGGATTGGTAACCGCAGCAGGTTTTATTTGTACCTAGGTAACTGCTGCTACCCGTTTCGTTATATTTCCTTAGTCGTCTTCTACGTCACCCACGTCAGCAGCGTCACCGGACCAAGAAGCTACGCCCTGCGATCGCCAACCGGCCTGCCCAGAGTAGCGATTATGGGTATATCCTCCAGAAGTTTGCCCTAGGTGGCGAACAACTGAAGAGGCTTATGTCCAGCAGTGGACTGCAATAGGCTGATGATGATGATGATGTCACCCACGGGTTGAGATGGGGTGGCCCTATTATAAATCCGGAAACCACACGGATAGCTGTGGACTTTCACGGACAACTAAGGACTGTTTCCACTGTCTTATAATAATGTCATACCGATTGCGGGACTGCCGACGACACCTCCGAAGTTGGCAGCGAAAGCGAACAGGGCGACTACGAAGAGTACTGCGGTGATCTTGGCGGCCATTTTGGATGGGTGGGCGAGGATCTGAAAATGAAATTCATTTTAATTATTATGAATATCTCAATCTCTATCTTCTCCTTTGCGTTGCGGTGGCTAATCCAAAGCAAACACGCTGTGCCCAGTGCTCCGCCATCTTTGTCTGTAATGGTATGACGACCTGGCGTAATGGCTAAGTGTGGCCAATAGTGCGGCAATCAAAAAGTACCGGGTGCGATTCTCGGTCGGGTCAATTTAAGATATTGTTTCTGGGTTGGATGTTTTTTTTTTATTGCCATTAGTGGCAGACGAGCAGCCGGCCTGTCTGAACTCTGATGTTAAACAGTAACCGCCGCTCATGAACATCAGCAATGCCAGGGGCACAGCCATGCCGCTGCCTACCGTGAGGAAAGAGCTATCTTCAAACCACGCTTAAAGAAGGACATGTCCTGGGAGACTTCCCCGGTCATCATCTGATACTCATTAGTAGGTACACACACAAGTACAAGGTCACAAGGGAAAACCTTAGTTTAAGACCAGTGGTTAGTGTTAATTGTATGGCGCAATTAAAAATATTAATTAGGCACATTACTGTTTGTAATATAAATGTATATAAAATTTCAACTTGTAAGTATGTGCTCGTAATGCCCAATGTCCTTTAAAACTCCAAATCCCATTGTTGTATCTATTCTGTCTGGAAGTCTGGGCATTACGACTATATAGCAAAATTGTTTAATCAGACAAAAGATATTTCTTAAGAGTATATTTTCACCGACTTTCTTGCACCAGACCTTGAAGGACTATGAGGATTTTTTACCCTATATCTAGTCCTATAGAGTTCAATATTGACAGTGCAAAATTTGACATAACTTTTCTCATTTTACGATATGGATATGCCCAAGCCTTACTAAGTAAGTTTTAACTAAATTAAATTGCAACGTGTGTCAGTTACTTACTTAAAACAGCATTAAAGCAAGTGCCGATGTGAATTTTCAAGTTACTCATGTATTAATTGAGTGTATGTGAGAGCACTCCTAAGTTTCCAAGTTAGTGGCAAGTTAAAATGGCGATATTTCAGTCTTCCCACTACCTACCCCACCTACTTGGATAGGGGCTTATTAAGAAGCGAAATTATGTCGCGTGGGAAAAAATGTTCGATGATCGTAACGTGATGAGCTGAAAAGTTTAATGGTTGCTTAAAATTTCCCTATTGCTTTTCCCGATGAAACAGTTTGCGAAGGTAATGAACAAGACATAATACACGTAACATAAAATTCTCTCCATACAAGTCTTCTTAGTATTTATTTTCTTATTTATTTTCTCTACCTGAAGAGTCTGGAAGAGATCATTATTAGCGATAAGACCACCTTAATTTTATTATATTACTTTTCTGTAATGTTTGTGCTTTGTGTATTACAAAATGCCTATCTATCATATAACATCATCCAGGATCTTCCCTTGCTTAAATTTAGGATCGGTTAACATTTTTAAGGTTAGTATCCTTTACTGGCATTTTTGTAATTAGGTTTTAGAAAGACTAAGATTTAGGCCTTAGCGTGCAATTTAAGCTCAAAGTTTTATTTACTTTTGGTAAGGACGAAATGTTATTTATTATGTTTTGAAACTAAACAAAGCAACAAGTTTTAATCACTTAAGTAACAAGATTGTTACTTTTTATTTAGCGACGAGTGTTGAAGTCGGAAACATTTTTGCAAACACACTTTTTATTTGTGTTCAAGTTTGCTGGGCAGCTTTTACTCTCGATATTTCTAGGATTAGGAATTATTTTTGTTCGAGTACCAACATCTACCATTCCAGTTGGCAAATGAGAGGTTCGTTCAACTTACATTCGAGTACCTATAATAAATAAAAAAGTGCATATTTAGACTTGTGTTTATCAAAATTATTTATTGCTTAAGTATGTTTAAAAAATGACATGTTACCTAAATCCCGATCATTTCATATCTTAAAACAATTTCTGCTTACACATTTTCACTTTAACACAATTGTTATACGAGTTAAAAATAAAATAAAAAGGAAAATACAAGTATAATCTACTTACCGTACGGAAATAAAATTGGCTAACTAAAACACCTTACGTAAACATTATCACTGTATCACTTCTCTGTAATCCCACATAAGGAATCAGGATAGTTGAAGTTAACATAAACAAGTAAGTCGCGTAACTTTGAACTACTAAGCTAATCGACTTATAGACGCACTCGCTCGAACGCCGAAAAATCGAATTCGCTCGTTACTCTATCCACTCGATTTTCGAGTGAAAATTTTTCGAAGTTCGCGAATATGTCCGGAACGCCTGGTACAAAGCTGGTTCGGTTAACGCGCGACCTATCGTTGATGGAGGTTGTTTAAATATGTAGCCGTTACACGTGTGCTATGAGAGGTGGGGCACGCGTGAGGGATATCCCCAGGAAACGGATCTGTACCTTTGCGAAAGACGAAAGTTCTAAGTAGGAAGTTCACAAATGGCCGGCGATGTTAAAGTGGATGCGGTGTGCGTTTTGGGATATTATTTTTTCTGCACTATTATTATAAAGAGGAAAGATTTGTATTTCTGTGTGTGTATGTTTGTAATGCATAAACTGCATAAACTTGTATTTCAAAAATTCTTTCACCGTTGAAAAACTATCTACATTCACCATGAGCAACATACACTATATTTATTGCTAGAAAAGATTAAGGATACTTTACCGATACTAAATTACCGATAATGTAACCTAATGAAATGATTATCTGAAATACCGAACCGAAGCAAGGATGGGCCTAGCCTACCGAATATTTTTAATTGACAGTAGAAAATCAAAACAAAGGAATCGTTCGAATAAAAATTTAAATCGCGGCTGGAGCGGACACTTGTCAGGTAGAATTATTACTGACTTGCCATAAAAATGTTAAGAAGATCTGATCCTTATCGGGATTGAGTATGCAGCTCAAGCATTTGAGATACAGAAATATACAAGATTTCAAGTGCTCTAAAAATAAAGTCTTAGTATTTTAGTCTAACTATAGAAAACTGGATTCAAAGTGCGGAAGCATTCTTTTATAATGTCACATTAGGACCGGTTTAAGCACATGATTATAATTTTCCTTTATATAGTTGCTTGAAAGTTCATCCCAGTTATTTAATAGTTTGCACAGGCAAATTTGCATTTGATCAGGCTAATAAGTTTCGCTATTCGAAACCTAGAGAATTATTTGTATGTAGTTTTTTGTTAGCAGAAGTTTGATCTTTCCTTTTGCTTGCAAAAGTCCCATTCGCCTTGGCGATTCGTATTACTATTTCTTATTAATGAATTGAGCAATTTCAGTAGAATAAGCTATAGGTTAAACAAGCTATATTTTTATTTAGATTTATTAGCATAATCCGTTTCAAAAAATAAATTGACAAGCAAAGTGAATTAACAAGAAGGAGTCAAGGTTGCAAATCATTCACGAAATCTAGGACTGTAGTTCAAGGTGGATAAAAGTTTAAAATTCAACACAAGACGCATTTCGCGTCCGCATTACGCAAAGAAATGACTTTGATGACTAAAGCATTTACAACCGAAGTGTTAACTAAATGTTCAACGCATGGTGTAACGTTGTGACATTTGTTATTTTCACTTTTGAGATGACGTATGGTGTTTTGAAACTCTCTTTGAGCCCTTGAGTCGGGGACAGAGGCTATTGTGGGTAAGGCCTCCAGAGTGGCGAACGACTGGAGAGGCCTATGTCCAGCAGTAGACTGCAATAGCCTGGTGATGAAAATACCCGCATAATGTTTTTCCTACATTCCACCATCATACGAAACCTTATAAGAGAATCGTGAAGCAACGTCTTATGAGGTAGCAGGGCTGTGGTATTTGAAGATAATCCATAGAAGCTAGGCCATTTTCAATATAATTTGGGCTCTGTTATGAGTATAATGATAGATGTTTCCACTATAATCTCCTACATTAAGGAAAACATGCAACATAGTGACACTTTGGGAATTTCCAAATCTTGAATTATTGCTTGAAGAAACTTATTTATAGCAACAGTATTACTCATATCGAACCTGTAGAAAGTCGCAGAAATAATAAACGTTAATTATAACGTCCGCTGCGACAAAAAAGGAAATATAATGGTCATGTCAATACAATTCTTTCACATCCGCGCGAAGTGGTTTGCCTTCGTCTCTGGCCCGGGGCGTCTAGCATGTGGATGATACTTTTGGGAGATTCAGTAACATTTTACCGGCAAATATTAAACTGTATTAAAGTTTTCGAAATTTTAAACATCACTGAGCAATATTGACGTGAACTTGTTAAAAGGTTGCGGTTGATTCAGTATAACATTTATTAAATGCATTCGATTTTACCAAGAACGTGTAAACTTTTATGTTTGACACAAATATCAGCAGAATATCTTCAACAATTTCATATACATTTTCATGCTTAACGTAATGGGTATTACAAAAAATAAACTTCATACCCTAGGTTTCTACAAATATGTTACGGAATTGAGTATATTCAAATTATTTTCTTTTATTGTCTACCATCTTATTAATTGCCGCTTTGTTTTAATCGAATAAATAATTACCCCCAGTATTAAATTAAATAAACACTAAATTACATAAACGCAATATTTAACATACAAAATAAGCCTGTAGTCGTTTTGTATGAAGAGCTTTTGGACTTATCAATATTTGAGACTTTTTTTATGCAAGAGGCGGCAGACGAGTAAATGTGAAAACTTGGAAACTTTAATGCTACTTTTAGAGAATTTCATTCTCTATCGATTAATGTTCCTCTATCGATCGTGAGCGAAAATATATATATATTTTAATTTATTTAACTAATAAATTGTCATAAACCAATATGCCTTCGACCAAAAAATAAATACGCAACAGAGTCTCCCACATTTAGGACAAAAGCATTTTACTTCCGCGCCAGTGGACAAAAGTCAAATGTAAATAACCTCTAGGTGCGAGTCGTGTACTAAGTAATTCATAGCAGCCGATTGTTCCAGCCGGCGGTTCACTGCTCGCCCAACAACACAGACGTACATTTCCACACCACGAACCCTGCATTGTAAAGCGTTCTAGAACCTACAAATAATTATTAGGAAGCGGACTTCGATATGACGCGATCTGTTTAAATCTCAATAATTGACAACACTTCCTAAATTATTTACAATAATAATCCGGATACAGTGAGCATTATTATGATTGATAAGCAGACATCTCTTATGGAGTCAGTTCCGCGTATGAAATCAGACAGACAAAAAATATTCCAGTTTGGTGCGTGTGTTCAAGTTGTTCATTTACGAGACAGGTTTTGTTTCTGTTGCCTAGTTTCTGGTCGGTTAAACGCAAGTTTTGTCCACACATATATAATTTTTGCGACTGTCAATGCCCTAATATTACCGGAACTTGCCGAGTTGAACGGCATGCGTATTTTTGCATTCCATAGCGTGTTTTAATTGGAAATAAAAGGGACGCCGCCTTATATGAGCGTAATAATCCATGTATTCTAGTTGCAGGAAATGAGTATGGAGCTAAGCTTGTCTTTAATATCAACTACTGTTGTTGACGAGCTGCTAATTGCGAAGAATATTATAAGTAGACGGCTAAATTTACATTTAAACGTTTCCTTACTAATAGAAGCGAATGAAAACAAAGAGACTGTAAATTTAATAATGACGTTTAAAGGTGAACATTAGATGTAGGTAATTGATTTCGAAGCAATTGACCTGAGATGCTATAATAATTTGTTATACCTTATTGATATGTAGAGAGAGAGGCAAAGAAATATAGAGAAACAAACGGACAGGAAGATAAAGAGAGAGACTTAATGGTCAGCTATAAATTATTCGGACTGTGGTTTGGTTACGTTCTAGCAATTCGATTAATTAATATATTATTATTAAAAAATATTGCCTTTTTAATTGACCAAACTTAACTAGCAAAGATGTTGGATTGTTGGTATACAGAGAATTTCAGCCATTGGCAGCTAATAAGAATACGTAAGGCTAGGTTCGTAAAGCTAAGTAAGGGTAAGGCCTACAGGCCTAGTAGTAAGGACTACAGGTGTGTCAACTTTGTAGAAGTACTAGTCAATCTACGTCTAGTAATCCGGTGGTGGAAGGGAGCTGGTAAAGTTCATTCGTGTTAATTAATTAAGTGCAACATAGAACCGAAAGCTGCACCACCTGAGAACGGTGCAAAGTCCAAATTGGCGTAAGTAGTCGTGACGCTAGGTATTCTTTGAAACACTTACTACACGTACAGACGAAATATCTGCTCTGTAGAGATAACTAAATTAACAATGAATGGTTAATCAGCAAAATAAAACTAACTCGTTCAACGAATCACTTTGTAACTAGTGAAAGCAAAAACAAAGAAGTTAACATTGTGGAAACGGAACTTTGTGGATTAGCAGTTACTTTAATCCGTTCAGATAACACTAGAAAAAAGAAGTCGACTTACAGACTCAGGGGTTAAATTTATGTCATGTATAATGTTAACTATTTGTGTTTCAACGAAGTTACAAACCGGGTCATATTATTTATAGAAACATATGTAATAAGAAGTAATTTTTATTATATTACCCATAGTACAAGCATCGGCTTAGTTTGGGGCTAGGTGGCGCTGTGTGGCCCAGCGTGGCATGTCTTGAGTTATTTATTATTGTCTGGTTCTGAGCTATCAATTCTATTTATGATATCGATAACATTGATAATATCGATATTCCTATCGAAAGGCCAATAAATAGTATGCTGCGACACATTAGATTAAACTTTGCGTCCAATCAATACCGTAGCACTAATGAGAAAAAAAAATTCTCAGTAGTCCTACAGTAGATCTACTTGGTAGTAGAAGTGGGAACTTAGGAATGCCCAATACTAAGGCGGTAAATGTCATTGTGCCAAAGTACCGATAGGTACACACTTGGTGCATTGGGCGCAAAACGTTACGTTTGGTGCAAATATCTCGCCGGGGGTAGGGGTATTTGCCCTCCCCGTACCAGGAGTGCCGGCCGCTTGTCATCTGCGGCTGGCCAGGGCATGCAGCGGTATGCTTCGGCGTTGCCCGTGTCCCTGCAACTTGTTGCCCACTGGCGACATAGGGGGGTTTAGTGGGTGTACCCTCCCATTTCGGGAGGTGTGAATCCCACACACCATGTTAACTCCCCTAGGAGGTGGCATGACGGTACCTAATGCATTCCCCTCTAAAAAAGACTGGTGCCAATATCTCTAATGTGTGGCCGCGGCTTAACAGATGAAAACTATCAAAAGTTCGGCAGCACGAAAAGAACGACAAAATTACTTAAATTACGATATGAACAAATATCATAGCAGGGAAAATAAACAGTTCAATACAAATTTGAAAAAAAAATTGCTGCATAATTTAATGAAAAAAAAATCACATTGGCGTAGTTTCAGAAGCGAACTTACTTAGCTGATTGGTGGCTGGCTCCGATGAGATGGAAGCTGGAGTGTGAACATCGAAGGCAGCGTTGGCTTCTTATACTGAACACCCATTACCGACGTATATGAACCGTGTCTGCTGAACAGTGGGTGGTGCTTGCCATTATCTATACAGACGCATGAGGATCTAATATTGTTAGCAGAGCGTAGAAGCTATATTGCTAAGAAAATTAGTTAGCTGTTGTGTCATTAGCGAAATTAGCTTTCACTAAAAGCCACTAGGCTGCAAATGCAAACATAGAGGTAGAAATTTGAATTCGAGCTTCTTTTAAATCACTAAGATAGCACAAACAAGCCTAAGGCCCGCCTGATGTAGAGCAACTACAGCAATAGACCTGAAACACCAGAGCTATACACGCACGTTGCTGACTCAAAATATACGATGTCATTGACATCGAGGTTTCCCGATTTAGAATAAGACCACTCCATTTCATCCTGTGTCTTAGAATACGACTAAGGGAATATCAAGAAATGTGTTTGGCATTAACCAATTAAACCTACTGCGGTCACTAAGAAAAACCCCCCCAAATAACAATTGGCTGACTGACTGGCTCGGTGGCTCAATTGGTAGTGACCCCTGCCTTCTGAACCAAGAGTCGTGGGTTCGATTCCCACCCGGGACAAACATTCGTGTGATAAACACTTGTGTTTGTTCCGTGTCTGGGTGTTTATATTTGTATTTAAGTATTTATTTGTGGTACCTTCGTTGTTCTGATACCCATAACACAAGTGCTTAAGCTACTTACTTTGGGATCGGAGCAATGTATGTGATGTTGTCTGATATTTATTTATATTTATTTAATTATCATTAAGGAGGCATGCGTGCAGTACCGGACGTTTGCAGACCAGTTTCTACCAAAAATGTACTAATTTCAAACACGCAAATCAATTCTAACGGCATTTAATGAAATAACAAAACAGTTAATTTAAATACACAGCATTTCTAAAAATAAAATTGCAACATTTTCAATAAAAATTGTCAAACAAAATACAATCCTTCTTGTTCATAGTTAATTTTCCACATTAGGCAGTTCATCAAACATAGAAGCCAGGACAAGGTTCTTGTCAGTTCCCTGTGGTCTCTTCGGCTCCAACGCCGCTCTCATCTCCAAGGCACGGGTGTCTACTTCCAAAGACTGTTCCTTGTCATTCAGGTCTATGGCTATTTTGATAGACGCGGCTTCGAGAGCGTTGTAGGTTGCTCTGAAAATGTAAATAAAACAAAGTATTGATACAAGAATTAATTTATAGGACATACTGAACCTTATACTTGAAGATTGTCTGGATGAGATTGCTTACTTGCGACAAGACCGCCTAAATTGTACCACAGGATGTTTGTGATACCTCTTGCTACTTATTATTTTGGTGCAATAAAGAATACTTATCTGTCTATTCTAATAGTTCATACACACAAATGTCATGATTTTTAATATTTGTCTAATTATTGCCCTCATTATGTTTTGTAAGAATTAAGTGGCAACACCGGTTTAATGTGACAGTTGACAGCGCGCCTCTCTGGCGGCAAAATAGGCAGGAAAAAAATGGAGGGGAAAGCTGTGCTGGGGGTTTACAAATAACAAGTCACTACATTTTCTTTCGGTCTGTCCCTATACTTATATCCTTAAAACTTTAAAACTACGCAACGGATTTTGATGCGGGTTTTTTTTATAGATACAGTGCTTCAATCAAGGGAAAGAGGTCGCTAGTTGTAATATACATAAATGTTTGTCGTGGAATGGGCAAGGTCACTATCAAATTCCAGCAAGCCAGATGTACAGAATTAAATCGAAATAAAAAATACACGCTTTTTACGACGTGCCGACCGATCCCGGCCGATCCTGCAAAACTTTTGACCATAAATGGTTGGATTTTTGACTTTTATTTTCCCGGAAGGCACATTAAGCCGATTTTCGGGAATTCGCAGAAAATTGGGAACAGCCCTCTCCTGGCTGAAAGGCTGGCGAAAAACGCAAAATCGCTTTAACCACTAGACTCGATATGCCATTAATGTGATTTTTTCAAAAAAAGACTACAACAGATCTTGGGATATTAAAATTTTACGTTACGTTTCGATAACTTTTTACTGAATATTTTTTATGGTTTGCTTCCCATCATATTATGTTAACGGATTTAGTTGGATAGTTTTCCTAGGTGTAGAGTTTTCAATACATCGATTTTGGAATCACAATGTTATTTCATGGACGAATGTCCGTGACATTATTATTCAAACATTATATGATGAGGTGAGGTTCATCTTCAGGTTCCAAACAATCATCATCAGCATCATCATCATCAGCCGCCTATTGCAGTCCACTGGTGGATATAGGCCTCTCTGATTGTTCCCCACGTAAAGCAAACATCAGTCTGGAAGATATACCCGTAGTCGCCACGCTGGGCAGGCAGGTTGGCGATCGCAGGGCGTAGCTTCTCGCTCCGATGACGCTGCTGCCCGTCATCTCATCGGCCTGTGGTATTTAGCTACGCCGTCAATTGCCAGAGCCTCGTTTGTTATTAGGATAACTACGTCGTTACAGTACCACGTATATACCAGTATTTTACGTTTTGTGACAAGTTTTTCATATAAAAAAAAATACGTGTCCAGGGGATAAAATATTCTTGGACCAGGGGCCTGGTTAGCTCCAATACGTCACCACTTTTTCTATACTTTCGCATTCCCAGGAGCGTAATTTGGAGCTTTTTTTTTAATTTTGGCGTAGCAATTTTCATAGAACTTAATTTACAGTATCATTTTATTTGCTAAAATTGGCCCGCTGTAATTATACCTACGATGAAAAAATAAACTCTTGATTGTGTATAGATAAAACGTATAACTGACTGCTAATTATACCTACTAATTATTCTGAGGTTGCCATTAAGGATTAAGACTAGCGTTAACACAAAAAGGTAAAATTTTCAGAAAAAGTCATTTGGCAATTTGCATGCAAAATGAAGATTATTTTTCATTAGGGACAATTTGGACCCCTGTCATGGAAACAGCTAAGTACAATAAAGGATTTAATAACGAATAATAACTTTGGCGAAATCCGGGAGTAATTTGCATATGATTAGTTGGAGATGAAAATAATAAGACACTTTTAATTATGAATTTGTGAACATTACGAAGAGACGTACCTATCTAACGAGCAGTGTTAATATTGTTTTGACTCATTATTTGCACCATATGGTTGGACTTAAAGTTGAAAGAAGTATAGGGTCTTACCAGACCAATCGATCGATCGTTAATCGAGGACATCATAAACAAACAACATTTCTGATATCTATCTATAGTGATCAGGAAAAGCAGTTTCCTAAATTGACAGATGAGGGTTCAAACATTTAGTGTCTAGGTCTCAATATTAAACAAAAAGTAAATAAGTAAATGCGTCAAGATAATTCACACCAACCAGCAGATCAAAAGAACCTCCTCCTTTTTTCGAAGTCGGTTAAAAATTGGTTTTCTCTTGTACTGAGAGAAACATCATTATTATGATGACTGGCAGAGGCCAGACGAGAGACAATTTCGAAAAGTCATCGTGTGTACTCCATCTAGCAGAGTAAGTGTTTTGTTTGTAATGTGTTTTCCTGTAATTTCTGTGTTTTTGTGCAATAAAGAGTTTCTATCTATCTATGTGAATTGCCCGATATTGATTAAGAAAACACTTACTTAGCACAATCCAGTTTCTCTTGCAGCTGCCGGATCGTCTCCCTCAGATTGCGCACCTCCTCCTTCAGGCCTATATCGGCTTCGTCACCAGCCAGTTCGATGCCCGGCCGGTACCCTCGCGTCTCCAGCCGCGTTTCGGCCACCTTCAACGCGTTCACCTTATCGGCAAATTGCTCGCCGATTGTCTTGAGCTCCGTGTTAAGTTTATCCATGTTCTCTTCCATCTGGGAAAGATGTTTCGATTTAGAAGGAAGATGCTTCACTTCGGAAACTAAGGGATGAGATGGAGTATCACATTCCGCCCGTGGGAGGTCCCTTTCCTGCACTCCAATTGGCTGATGACTGAGTCACACTACTATTTACTGCCAATCCTACTCTACTATAACATATTTCTTATTACTTTCAGGTAATGGTTCAGTCCGCTTGTTATCAGGGCAGATTCAACACTCAACCGAAACGTCAAGCTGTAAGTAGGTACCAAACCACATTACCTTCATCTTCTGCCACTGCAGCTCATTCCTGGCCCGCTGCGTATCGTAGATGCGCCTGCGCAGCATGTAGTTGGTGACGTCAGTCTGCGCGCGCAAGGCGTTCCTGGCGCGCCCTCTAGCTACGAATAAGGACTCGCGCAGGCGCAGCGTGTCTTGCAACTCGGCTATAGCCATGTCTCTGGTAGCCTCGCACTTGTCTAGCCACTGGTCGTATGTTATCATCCTTAAAGATGGTTTTGGATAACAATTAGAAAGTATATTATACTATCTACTAACTGGCCCGACGCGACTTTGTACCTCGTACTGCTGCAGCTAAACTGCTAGATATATTCTAAACCATAATCTACCAATAAAACGCTGTGCCGAGAAAGTTACCAGTTGAAAAAGCAACTTAGATTAAGACGTTTCCCCATAAGATCGTAGCGCCATTAAACAATCTTTATGGATCCCATAAACGGCCCGTTTAGTGTAATATCGTTTTGCATAATGCTATCTCAATTTAAATTACGGTATGTAGCAGGTGCAGCGAATGCGTTTTTGATTGGATTAAGCAAGATGGAGCGATAACTTTAGACGTGGTGTTCTTTATCATCTAAGTTAGGTACTTGTATTATTATTTACTAGCTGGGCCCGCGTGGGATAAGGTATTTGAGTGGTTGTATTTTGTATGGAAGCGTAAGGGGGATGTAAGGGAGCGGCCTATCATCTTTAACTCCAAGCCAACCTCATCTGTCCGTGGTGCATCCTGCCGATTAACAAACGAGGCGCTGGCAACCGACGGGTGGCGGCACAACCATCACAATTGAATACGTAGCTAAATATGACAGGGCGATGACGGGCAGCAGGGTCACCGGAGCGAAAAGCTTCGCCCTGTGATTAGGCGATTATGGGTATAACCTCCAGATGTTTGCCCTAAGTGGCGTACAAAGGCCTATGTTCAGCAGTGGACTGCAATAGGCTGATGATGATGATATCCCCAATTTGGTAGGCCACTATTAATTTTATTTATTTACCTTTTCGGATTCTTCAAAGAGTCGGTCTTGTAAGTAATATTAGCGCAGTCCTTGTCCAAACTGAGCATGTCCTTATCTATTTGAAGCGCTTCGTTCTTATCGTTCAGATCCAACTGCAGTTTAAACTTCACCACTTCCAGCTTGTTGATCTTCTCCCAAGCCGACTGGCATCGGTCTATCAGCATCTTCTTGTTACTTTCGGTGACGCAAAGTTCCTGGTTATTAGATAGATGTTATTTGTTGCACAGCTTTTTTTTATAGTGGCTCGACATGATGGCTTCCCTACGCCTGATGGAATGCGAAAGAGAAGCCAAGTCGCTGTGACAACGGACAAGTAACTCGTCAGTTGTCACCGCCATGCCGGCCCAACCCTAATGGGGGTTAGGGTCCGGAAACCCTATTAACCGACAAAAACACGACCCAGAGATCATTTGGCTGCGGTATTCTATAGGGTGGAGGTCCTTCCCCGGACTTGCGGCTCAATTCGAGCGAAGATTCGCTATGCCCTAAGTAGTTGACTTACATTAGAACTAGGCATAAAGATATATCAAGGTACAACTTTGTTGGTCTTTCATTTTTACCGGGGAAAATCCCAACCACTCGGGGGAGGGGAGGTGGTGTGGCAGGCCCAACTCTTACTACTCTCTACTTGCATCTATCATTCTAGCATTGGGCCAATGTATGTGATATTGTTTCAATATGTTAGGGTGTTACCAGACCAATGGAGATGTTTCCAGAGTCAAAATGATTACATTATATTCAGTCCGTATTTTAGATTATAAAAATGTATTAGACACGTATTTTTCCTTTTTTCATGTAAACAAAAAATAACAAAGATACAAGGCATCAAAATTTAGGAGTGGAGGTCTTTGACGTTACATAGTGGCGAAAAAACTCCCACTCTGTGTCGTCACGAGTAATTTTAACAGGCTATATCTTTGTCATTTTTGGTCTAATTTACAAATAAAAAAATACGTGTCTTATTTTTGAACAATCTAAAAGACGGACTAATTACATTTTTTACGGAAACAGGCCTATTATTTCTTCCATCGATCGACAGTCGACCGGTTGGTCTGATAACACATTTAGATACTTACAAACCTTTTTCAACTCTGTATCAGCAAGATCGTAAGTCAGCTCGGGGCCTCGTCTCCCGTCTCTGTTCGACAGACATTCAGAGCAGACCAGCAGCGGCAGGTTGAGTTGTTCCAACTCCCTCTCAGTGGAAGCCTTTTCGTCTTTCAACCCGAGCATTTCTCTGTCTAAACGCTCCAGAAGTTCTTGCAATGTTGACTTCCATTGTTCTATCTCATAGACTCTGTAATAACATTTCAAGTATTAGTACCTGTTCTTTCTTCTATATGTAGCCTGATACTTAAGCTTCAACGATGCCCAATGGTCTTTCGGTCCTAAAGACTGGAGTTTAGAGCATAATAGGTAAGTATTTTTTATTATTCTAGCACAGCTGAAAGGAGCCCAAATTCATGTGAGACCAACATCTCTATCGTGTCACCGCCTTGTTGGACTGAATCCCAAATGGTAAAGGGGAGGAAACACATGCGCTGGCAACGAGTTCCACTTTTAAATGGCGGTAATTTAAGTTTTTTTTGAACCACTAAGGTGGCAACAAGTCTTCGGCTGGCCTGACGTTGAGCGGTTACCGCAGCCTATCATCATCATTATCAGCCTATTGCAGTCCACTGCTGGACATAGGCCTCTCCGGTTGTTCGCCGCTTTGGGCAAACTTCTGGAGGATATAACCATAATCGCCACGCTGGGCAGGCGGGTTGGCGATCGCAGGGCGTAGCTTCTTGCTCCGATGACGCTGCTGCCCGTCATCGGCCTTTGGTATTTAGCTACGCCTATCGTGATGGTTTTACCGCCACCATTCGGTTTGCCAGAGCCTCGTTTGTTGTTCGGCAGGATGCACCACGGGCAGGTGAGGATGGCTTGGAGCGAAAAGGTGATAGGTCGCTCCCTTACATCCCCGCAGCCTATGGATGCCTGCAACACCAGAGGGGCACTGCGCAGCACTCACCCCACAAGCTCCGGAAACCGGCAGAAACACGAACCGGAGGTCATTTAGCTGCGGTGTTCTATAAGGTGGAAGTACTTCCCCGGACGAGCAGCTCAATTTGAGCGATGATTCCCTTTACTCCACGTTCGTAACTGATTTTTGATATCCAGATACGAACAAGGATTATTCTTCTTGTTTGATAACCAGTTACGCAAACGGAATTTACTTATCGTTTTGGTAACCATGGTTCATAACCAGAGACGAATTTGCCATGCCCTACCTGAAATGTATTGTTTATTCATTTCTCCATATTTCTATGACCCTTTGACTACGTATTATTAAGACTAGTATACAAACCTAGCTCTAAGCCTGTTGTTGTTATGGTAGCTGTCCCAGTTGGTTTTGATCTTGGTCTCATTGCGGAGTTGGTGCGAACTGTAGCGGAGATCGAAGGCATCAGCTCTTCTGGTATCTGATGTTACCTGAAAATATGTTTCATCATAATCATCATTATCAGCTTCTCGCAATCCACTGCTAGGCATAGGGCGTCTCCAACTGATATGGAGTGATTACCCATAATTGCCACGTTGGGCAGGCGGGTAGGCAATCGCAGGGCGTAGCTTGCTGCTGACCTCATACATTTAGCTACGCCTCGGTTAGGTGGTTATACAGCCATCAATCGGTCCCCAGAGCTTAGGTAAGCAGTTAAAAATGACATGATACTCATAATGATTTGTTGGTTCCGATATTAAATTCATAGCAACATTTCGTAGAGCCGTTGTGAAGCAATGAAAATTATGACAGGCTTTTAATTCTTAAGGTTCTGTTAACATTTAACGTATGAACGTAGGTATTTCTTGTCTGAATTATTCAAGTTTATATTGTTGTTTGATGTACTTATTTATTTAGCTAACAGATACCTTTATAATATAAAAATCTACACACAGGCACGTCAAACTTAACACGTTACGTGAAAAATCCCATCTTTTAACAATCCCACCGTCATGTTTCACACACCTGTCATTGTTATGCAATGAAATCCGACAATACGCCGCGAATAGCAAAAAAAAGCTCGCAAAGTCATTATTCAAAGTGAAAATTGAGATACCCGGTTGCGTATCTCGCGATAGGCTTACCAGGCAATTTTC
>CM062082.1:5259775-5293123 GCA_031163375.1 Conogethes punctiferalis
GTCATGAGGTCATGTCGAATCCTGAAATTATAATCATAAATGTTAAAAGAAGTCCGGGCAAAATTCTTATTGTAGTCCGGGTTTTAGTTTTGAAATTACTGCCATTTACGTGTAAAGCAAATGCACAATTACAAAGTATGGCGACGTTCAAGTAGAAGGTTTTTTGCTAGTGATACGCGAGAAACGACGCGACGCCCTATGAGTATGAATCCTTAGAGTTTTGGTAATTTTCTTGTTCCTCTTTATGCTTTCAATATGAAACAAACTGGTTCCTTATTCTATTTAACTTAATCTTCAATGACCAGTGTCATTGAAGCGCAACTAATCGTAACAAATCTACAATTGAACGCATATTGCACATTCAAAATACCACTTTAACCTATTCGCTAGTAAATATAACAACGAAACCGTTTTTCGTTGGAAAAATCAAGTCATAACAAGTTAGTGGGCGGCATTCCCAACGAATCTGAAAAAATGTGCGCCGTAGCTATAAACGGGTAGGAGACGTGAGTTATTGCATCGTACATAGTACACGTTGTCGCAATAACGGAATGTTCACTCGGCGCGAGTACAGTTGGGCTTGAATAGAGGTAGCTTGGGGTGGCGCATCCCTACTAAAATGTATAAATCAAATCAGAATATTTTTTGATTATATCAATGCACAATACTTTCTCCATTAACTACTATGGTCTATAAAACATAATTTAATTAAAAACAATTTCTTTCATATTATCAATAATAAATTTCTTTCAAAAGAAATTTATTATAAATACTTTTCGCGCTCGGTACGGCCAATAGCAACTTGAAATATGAGGAATGTGGCGAAAATACGTTACCTCTACATACCCATACATTTGTTGTTTTTTTAACTACGATGCTTCATGTCAAGGGTGCTTTGCTTTTAAAATAAATTCAAATATATGCATACTTAGTTTTTGATTTCAAACAAAATACAAAAAATTGTGCATGAATAAAAAATAGCTGTATATATTTTAGGGTCTTCAAGATATACTACCGTATATGATAAAAATAAAAATAAATAAATTAAATTAAAATAAATTAAATTAACGTAACAATTTATAGAGCGTGCTTTTTCTGCTTATTAATTTATGGTATCATGTTTGTTTCTTATCTTATCTTATCTTCTTCTAATATAAATACATACATGATAATCAAATAGGTAAACCAACTGAAACTTTTATCCCGAAAAACTCTCCGGAAGTGATTTTCACTTCACATATTTTATAATAAAAAAAAATCTACAAAAAGAGGGAATCATACATTTTGTTAGGGCTACTCGTAGTTCATGTACTATAGACCTATCTCTATTTTACCAACATTTGCCAAGGTACTAGAATCGATAGTATGTGGTTATGTGCAAAATCATTTTAAGAAATTTGCTTCTAATGATCAGCACGGCTTTTTGAAGGGTAGATCAACATTAACTAATTTAGTGAACTTTACTGAAATGCTAATAGAAAACGTTGATGCACAAAAACAAATAGATGCAATATATGCGGACTTTAGTAAGGCATTCGATGTGGTTCCACACTGTATCTTAATTGATAAGCTCTCATCCTATGGCTATCATGGTATGTTTTTGAAGTGGCTGAAGTCTTATCTAGAAGGGCGAACATTCTGCGTTGTTGTTAATGGCTTTACTTCTGGATTGCACAGAATACCATCGGGTGTGCCTCAAGGATCGCATTTGGCACCAATACTGTTTAGTATCTTTATAAATGATCTACCCTCTTGTTTTTCATACTCAAGATCTTATCTGTTTGCCGACGATCTCAAGCTTGTAAGAGTTATTGATACGATGAATGATGCTTCTCTGCTGCAAGGTGACGTGGATTCGTTGGCAGATTGGTGTTCAAGAAATGGAATGCATTTAAATGTTGAAAAATGTTTACATATTAAATTTACAAGGAGAAGGGATATTATACCAACGCAATATGCCATCAACGGGTTGCGGCTGAAGGAGGTGGATGTGGTTAGAGATTTAGGAGTGCTGCTTGATCAGAAGCTTACATTTGTTAATCACATCGATAAAATTATTAAAAGGGCCTCAAAAATGTTGGGATTTATAATTAGACACGGTAGGAACTTTAGGAAAAAATCCACAAAGGTTATGCTCTTTGACAGTCTGGTGCGTTCTGTACTTGAATACGCTGGTGTAGTCTGGCGGCCTCACTTTGCTACACATTCATTGAGGATCGAAAGAGTGCTAAAAAGATTCGTAAGGCACCTGGCGTACTCTGTTGGAGAAGTATGTAAGCCATATTCATATACAAAATCCTTAAAATTATTCAAAATGCTATCGTTGGAAAACCGTAGAAATTTATTCGATCTGGTTTTCTTACACAAAATCTGCAACAATACTCTAGACTGTCCACAACTTGGCTAACTTTCCTTCAGAGTGCCTCGTAGGGTTCCTCGTATTGCAATCAATCCTTTCGTATGTCCATTGCGTAGAACAGTTTTGGGTTCGAACTCGCCCTTAGCAAGAATGTCCCGTCTCTTTAATGAATGCATGGGGGGAAGAACAGAGATAGACATCCATTCTGTGTCATTAAAGAAATTTAAAAACTTAATTTTGGACCAATTTGAGTAGCTTTTGGAGTTAGTTTGTTTATTTAGTTCAGATTGTTTTGGTTTAAGTAATATAACTAAACTAGCTTTCGCCGCACGCTCTTCGCGCGTGCGTGCTCAAGCTAGGTCTGCGACGCTGGACGCTCCGGGCTTCGCCCTACGCGGAGCTCGGCCTGCGGCCTCGCGATACGCAGCTCGGCCTGCGGCCTCGCGAAATTACTTTTCTGGGTTGTACCGTCCGCGTGGGCGGACGCGGTGGGCTTTTTTGTGGTTCGTTGATTCGGTTTTGTGTGGGGGCTCCTTGGGCGCCAGCCGCTCCGGGCTTCGCCCTCCGCGGCGTTGCTTTGGCGGCTTGGGTTGGCTCGCTCGGCCTGCGGCCTCGCAAACTATTTTTTTTTTCATTATGGAATGAATAATTCTTAGGGCACTGCTCCGGGCTTCGCCCTTCGCAGGGCTCGACCTTCGGTCTCGCTTATTTTAGTAGTGTAACAAATGAAGGGTGGGCTCGCTCGGCCTTCGGCCTCGCATAGGTTTTTTTTTCATTAGTATGTAAATACTCCTTGGGGCACTGCTCCAGGCTTCGCCCTACGCAGGGCTCGACCTTCGGTCTCGCCTGTTACAGTAGCGTGACTAAAAGAGCTTGGGCTCGCTCGGCCTGCGGCCTCGCATAATTTTTTTTCATAAGTAGGTGAATTTTCCTTGGGGCACTGCTACGGGCTTCGCCCTACGCAGGGCTCGACCTTCGGTCTCGCGTATTATGGTACCGTAACTAAAAGAAGATGGGCTCGCTCGGCCTGCGGCCTCGCATAGTTTTTTTTTTTCATAAGTGGGTGAATACTCTTTGGGGCACTGCTCCGGGCTTCGCCCTTCGCAGGGCTCGACCTTCGGTCTCGGGTGTTACAGTAATGTAACTAAAAGAAGGTGGGCTCGCTCGGCCTTCGGCCTCGCAAACTGTTTTTTTTTTCATTGGTGCGTGAATATTCCTTAGTACACTGCTCCGGGCTTCGCCCTACGCAGGGCTCGACCTTCGGTCTCGCGTATTACAGTAATGTAACTAAACGAAGGTGGGCTCGCTCGGCCTTCGGCCTCGCAAACTGTTTTTTTCATTAGTGCGTGAATACTCATTAGTACACTGCTCCGGGCTTCGCCCTACGCAGGGCTCGACCTTCGGTCTCGCCTGTTACAGTAGCGCAACTAAAAGAGCTTGGGCTCGCTCGGCCTGCGGCCTCGCATAGTTTTTTTTCATAAGTAGGTGAATTTTCCTTGGGGCACTGCTACGAGCTTCGCCCTACGCAGGGCTCGACCTTCGGTCTCGCGTATTATGGTAGCGTAACTAAAAGATGTTGGGCTCGCTCGGCCTGCGGCCTCGCATAGTTTTTTTCCATAAGTAGGTGAATATTCACTGGGGCACTGCTACGGGCTTTGCCCTACGCAGGGCTCGACCTTCGGTCTTGCGTATTATGGTAGCGTAACTAAAAGAGGATGGGCTCGCTCGGCCTACGGCCTTGCATAGTTTTTTTTTTATAAGTAGGTGATTATTCCTTGGGGCACTGCTCCGGGCTTCGCCCTACGCAGGGCTCGACCTTCGGTCTCGCGTATTACTATGTAGTAGTAATTTAACTAAAAGAAGGTGGGCTCGCTCGGCCTTCGGCCTCGCAAACTGTTTTTTTTTTCATTAGTGCGTGAATATTCCTTAGTACACTGGCTTCGCCCTACGCAGGGCTCGACCTTCGGTCTCGCATATCATAGTAGGTAGATACCATAAGAATGTTCGTCACGTTAAGTAATGTAAGTATGTTCGTCACATCAAGTATCGTAAGTATGTTCGTCACACCAAGTATCGTAAGTATGTTCGTCACATCAAGTATCGTAAGTATGTTCGTCACGTCAAGTAACGTAAGTATGTTCGTCACTTGTATGGGAAATCGTGATTTTTGAGATGGCTTTTTTTTTATTCCTGCTGAATTTATGAGGTCATTTGGGGCCTCAATGGAGTCTGTGGACCATTTTTGACAGGACCTCATACTTAATTTTTAAAATATCGCGAATTTGCGTTTCGGGGTAAATCTCAGAAATTACCCTAAAAATGGGGTAAATTTTTACACCAGTTCATAGGTTATTAGAAGACCTCCAAAAGAGCCCCCGGACTTTCTTTTCTCAGACGCATCCTTCTGCCCTTAAAATCACTTTGAATTTTTCGAAAACCTAACTTTTTTACAAAATGGCCGCCTGCCCATCAGCCATTTTGTTTTTCCAACTTTTGGTACTTAGTAGTCAATAACAACTATATTTCACACCAAATGGCATTCACAGTTTTTTTTCGCGTCATACAAAGTGGGCGACCAGGACCCCTCGAAGGGACCCCTTTGAAAAAAGTTGGAGCCACCGTTCATCCCAGTGTTGCCAGATGACGGAGATAAGAATAGTCAAATGTCATTTTAATGGGCCCCATCTCTATGCTCCTGGGAATAATTTTTGCGAAATGTCGTTATTTCTATTTTCGACTTTTTCGGGGCATTTCTCAAAAAGTACCAAAAATGTCGAAATTATTTTTTTACCTGGTAATACTCTATGACTATACACACATTGGCCTAGTACATTGCACCCAGCTCAAATGTTGCCATCTACCCGAAAATCCATTTTTTAACTTTCAAAAACGCGATTTTTTTACAAAATGGCCGCCAGCGCAGCCGCCATCTTGAAAGTCTGTCATTTCATATTTTTCCCATATACTACACTATATATGACGTCGATTGGCATTTTTACTTTTTTCCTGCCAAGCATCTTGGCGGCCAGACAACTCGGCGAAAAAGGCATTGTCAAAAAATTTGTTTTCCCCGCCATGCCGAGTGTTGCCAGGCCACCATGATAAAAATAGTCAAATGTCATTTTAATGGGCTAAGCCTGTGAGTACATGACAATTTTTTATTTAAAATATTGGTCCTTCTACTTTCGACCTTTTTGGGCCATATCTCGAAAACTATCAAAAAAAACAAAAATATTTTTTTATTTGGCAACACAAAATGACCCATCGAATAACTGACCAGTACATTGTAATTTTGTAAAATGTTGCCATCACACTGAAAATCCATTTTGAAATTTTCGAAAACTAAACTTTTTCACAAAATGGCCGCCAGCGCCGACGCCATCTTGAAAATCGAAAAAATCGGAATTTTTCCATATACCTGACCATATATGGCAACATTTGGCATTTTTACTTTTTTTCTGCCATTTGCCGGAATGCTCAAACTACAAGCCGAAAAAGGGTCTGCCAAAAAATTATTTTGCCCGCCAAATGCAGTGTTGCCAGAATTTTTCTTCAAAATTACCCTGTGGCCAATACCAGTCAGGGTTGCCATAAATCTGCATATTCGGAATTTGGATACAAGTCAAAATTTTTCCACTCATATTTAGATCCTTGTGCCAAAAACTACCATGAATTTGGTAGAAATTAAAAAACCTACCAATAGACCGATAAATATCCTACCACCGCCCGATACTAACCAAATCGATTCAGTGTTGCCATCAGCAAGAAAAATCAGTTTAAAAATGAAAAAAAAATTCACGGAACAAAATGGCCGCCAGCGGCGCCGCCATATTGTTTTTCTATAATCTATGGTCACCGGTTGACAGTTGACTATACCTGTGGCGATATTCTAAAGAAAATTTGCCGTTATATCTGCGCATCGCGACAGTACGACCACGCAAACAAGGGTCCAAAACCAATTTTCAATCCAAGATGGCGGCGCGGACATGTTTTTTTTTAATTTTTTTCCAACTTTTACATTTTTCTTTTCCATAGACAATTCCAACACGCTATGCGCCGCTTGGGCATTCTATACATTTTTTGAAACTTTTTTTTCGAAAAACGGCCGCCATCTTGGATTTTTCGAATTTTTTTTTTGTAAAGCTGCTTTGATTAAAAAATTAAATACCCCTAAAAAAAAGTTTTAGCAAAAACACCCCCTAACTACCCGAAAAAAACCCCTGATGAGTCAGTCAGTCAGTGAGTGGTAATTTAGCTTTATATATTATAGACTAGCTTTCGCCGCACGCTCTTCGCGCGTGCGTGCTCAAGCTAGGTCTGCGACGCTGGACGCTCCGGGCTTCGCCCTACGCGGAGCTCGGCCTGCGGCCTCGCGATACGCAGCTCGGCCTGCGGCCTCGCGAAATTACTTTTCTGGGTTGTACCGTTCCGCGTGGGCGGGTGTTGGGCTTTTTTTGCGGTTTGTTGATTAGGTTTTGTGTGGGGGCTCCTTGGGGCGCCAGCCGCTCCGGGCTTCGCCCTCCGCGGCGTTGTTTTGGCGGCTTGGATCGGCTCGCTCGGCCTGCGGCCTCGCAAAGTATTTTTTTTTCATGGTTGGGTGCATACTCCTTGGGGCGCTGCTCCGGGCTTCGCCCTACGCAGGGCTCGATCTTCGGTCTCGCATGTCATAGTAGTTACCATAAAAATGTTAGTCACGTTATACTTAACGTTCCCATACAAGTGACGAACATTCTTACACAGTAACGTAAGTATGTTCGTCACATCAAGTATCGTAAGTATGTTCGTCACATCAAGTATTGTAAGTATGTTCGTCACATCAAGTATCGTAAGTATGTTCGCCACATCAAGTATCGTAAGTATGTTCGCCACATCAAGTATCGTAAGTATGTTCGTCACTTGTATGGGAAATCGTGATTTTTGAGTAGCTTTTTTTTTTCTTCCTGGTTTATTTATGGGGCCTTTTGGGACTTCTACGTAATCTGTGAATCATTTTTGACAGGACCTCATACTTGGTTTTCAAGATTTCGCGAATTTACGTTTCGGGGTAAATCTCGGAAATTACCCTAAAATTGGGGTAAATTTTTTCATCATATAAAAGGCAATCCTAAGACCTTTAAAAGAGCCCCCGGACTTTTATTTGTCAAACGTACCCTTCCACCCCAAAAACCACATTTAAATTTTCGCAAACCTAACTTTTTTTTAAAATGGCCGCCTGTTTATCCGCCATTTTGTTTTTCCAACTTTTGGTACCCAGTAGTCAGTAAGAACTATATTACACACTAAATGGCATTCACAGTTTTTTTTCGCGTCATACAAAGTGGGCGACCAGGGCCCCTCGAATAGACCCCTTTGAAAAAAGTTTGAGCCACCGTCCATCCCAGTGTTGCCAGATGACGGAGATAAAAATAGTCAAATGTCATTTTAATGGGCCCCATCTCTATGCTCCTGGGAATAATTTTTGCGAAATGTCATTATTTCTATTTTCGACTTTTTCGGGGCATTTCTCAAAAACTACCAAAATTGCCAGAATTATTTTTTTTCCTGGCAATACATAATGACCATACACACATTGGCCTAGTACTTTGCACCCCGCTCAAATGTTGCCATCTACCCAAAAATCAATTTTTTAACTTTCGAAAACGCCATTTTTTCACATAATGGCCGCCAGCGCGGCCGCCATCTTGAAAGTCTGACGTTTCGGATTTTTCCCATATACTACACTATATATGGCGTCGATTGGCATTTTTACTTTTTTTCTGCCAAGCGTCCTGGCGGCCAGACAGCTCGGCGAAAAAGGCATTGCCAAAAAATTTCTTCTCCCCGCCGTGCCGAGTGTTGCCAGGCCACCAAGATAAAAATGGTCAAATGTCATTTTAGTGGGCTAAATCTGTGAGCACATGGCAACTTTTTATCTTAAATGTTGGTCCTTCTACTTTCGACTTTTTTGGGCCATATCTCAAAAACTATAAAAAAAATCGAAAATATTTTTCCATCAGGCAATACACAATGACCCAACGGATGACCGACCAGTACAATAAAATTCTGTAAAATGTTGCCATCACACTGAAAATCCATTTTGAAATTTTCGAAAACCAAACTTTTTTACAAAATGGCCGCCAGCACCGCCGCCATCTTGGATATCGACTTGGCCGTATTTTTCCTGTATTCTAGACTATATACCGGACCAGAGCCAATTTTTACTTTTTTTTTTAATTAATACCCCGGACCCAGAGAGACTTTGGAAAGTGACTACTGCGAAAACACATTTTTGCCCGCCAAAACCAGTGTTGCCAGAATTTTTTTCCAAAACCACCCTGAGGCCGATACCAGCTGGGGTTGCCATAAATCTGCATACTCGAAAATCGGATACACGTCACACTTTTACCACTCATATTTGGGGCCTTGTGGCAAAAACTACTATCAATTTGGTAGAAATTGAAAAACCTACCAACAGACCTATAAACGACCTACCAACGCACCATACAATCCCAATCGATCCAGTGTTGCCAACAGTATGAAAAATCAATTTGAAAATTGCAAAAATTTTTCTTGGTACAAAATGGCCGCCAGCGGCGCCGCCATATTGTTTTTCTATAATCCATGGTCACTGGTCGACACTCGACTATATCCGTGACAGTTTAAAAAAAAAAGTTCACCATAATCTCCATAGACCGCGACACTATGATCACGCAAACATGGGTCTCGAAACGGTCGAAATCGCATTTTCGATCCAAGATGGCGGCGCCGCCATTTTGTTTTTTTGACATTTTATTTTTTTTAATTCAATGGTTTAAGACACTCTACGAGCCCCGAAAATTTGACTGCGATCCAATAAATAGTTAATGAGATACAACCACCAACATGGCCGCCATCTTGGATTTTGAAAAAAAAAACCACAAAAACCTGTTTCGATTGGCGCCCGATTTACAGTCACCCTACATCATTTTCCCATTTTATCCCTCTAAATACCCGAAAAACACCCCTGATCAGTGAGTGAGTGAGTGGTAATCGAGCTTTATATAATATAGACTAGCTTTCGCCGCACGCTCTTCGCGCGTGCGTGCTCAAGCTAGGTCTGCGACGCTGGACGCTCCGGGCTTCGCCCTACGCGGAGCTCGGCCTGCGGCCTCGCGATACGCAGCTCGGCCTACGGCCTCGCGAAATTACTTTTCTAGGTTGTACCGTCCGCGTGGGCGGGCGCGGTGGGCTTTTTTGTGGTTCGTTGATTCGGTTTTGTGTGGGGGCTCCTTGGGGCGCCAGCCGCTCCGGGCTTCGCCCTCCGCGGCGTTGTTGGGTCGACTCGCTCGGCCTGCGGCCTCGCATAGCTTTTTTTTTCATTATTGGGTGCATACTCCTTGGGGCGCTGCTCCGGGCTTCGCCCTACGCAGGGCTCGACCTTCGGTCTCGCATGTCATAGTAGATACCATAAAAATGTTAGTCACGTTATACTTAACGTTCCCATACAAGTGACGAACATTTTTACATAGTAACGTAAGTATGTTCGTCACATCAAGTATGGTAAGTATGTTCGTCACATCTTGTATCGTAAGTATGTTCGTCACATCAAGTATCGTAAGTATGTTCGTCACTTGTATGGGAAATCGTGATTTTTGAGTTGACTGTTTTTTTTATTCCTGCTGAATTTATGAGGTCATTTGGGGCCTCAATGAAGTCTGTAGACCATTTTTGACAGGACCTCATACTTGGTTTTCAAGATTTCGCGAATTTACGTTTCGGGGTAAATCTCGGAAATAACCCTAAAAATGGGGTAAATTTTTGGACCATCAAAAAAGTAATTAGGAGACCTTCAAAAGAGCCCCCGGACTTTTTATTCTCAGAGGCACCCTTTTGCCCCAAAAGCCACTTTGAAATTTTCGAAAACCTAACTTTTTTACAAAATGGCCGCCTGTTTATCCGCCATTTTGTTTTTCCAACTTTTGGTACCCAGTGCTCAGTAACTACTATATTACACACTAAATGGCATTCACAGTTTTTTTTCGCGTCATACAAAGTGGGCGACCAGGGCCCCTAGTAGAGACCCCTTTGAAAAAAGTTTGAGCCACCGTCCATCCCAGTGTTGCCAGATGTCGGAGATAAAAATAGTCAAATGTCATTTAAATGGGTCCCATCTCTATGCACCTGGGAATAATTTTTGCGAAATGTCATTATTTCTATTTTCGACTTTTTCGGGGCATTTCTCAAAAACTACCAAAAATGTCGGAATTATTTTTTTACCTGGCAATACTCTATGACCATACACACTTTGGCCTAGTACATTGCACTCCGCTCAAATGTTGCTATATACCCAAAAATCCATTTTTTAACTTTCGAAAACGCCATTTTTTCACAAAATGGCCGCCAGCGCGGCCGCCATCTTGAAAGTTTGACGTTTCGGATTTTTCCCATATACTACACTATATATGGCGTCGATTGGCATTTTTACTTTTTTTTTGCCAAGCGTCCTGGCGGCCAGACAGCTCGGCGAAAAAGGCACTGCCAAAAAATTTCTTCTCCCCGCCGTGCCGAGTGTTGCCAGGCCACCAAGCTAAAAATGGTCAAATGTCATTCTAATGGGCTAAATCTGTGAGCACATGGCAACTTTTTATTTAAAATGTTGGTCGTTCTACTTTCGACCTTTTTGGGCCATATCTCAAAAACTATGAAAATAGTCGAAAATATTTTTATACCTGGCAACACACATTGACCCAACTGATAACCGACCAGTACATTGGAATTCTGTAAATTGTTGCCATCACACTGAAAATCCATTTTGAAATTTTCGAAAACCATACTTTTTTACAAAATGGCCGCCAGCGCCGCCGCCATCTTGGATATCGACTTGGCCGTATTTTTCCTGTATTCTAGACTATATACCGGACCAGAGCCAATTTTCACTTTTTTTTTAATCGATACCCCGGACCCAGAGAGACTTTGGAAAATGACTACTGCGAAAACACATTTTTGCCCGCCAAAACCAGTGTTGCCAAAATTTTTTTACAAAACAACCCTGTGGCCAATACCAGCCGGGGTTGCCATAAAACTGCATACTCGAAAATCGGATACACGTCAAAATTTTTCCACTCATATTTGGGGCCCTGGGCCAAAAGCTACCATCAATTTGGTAGAAATTAAAAAACTTACCAATAGACTGATAAATATCCTACCACCGCCCCGTACAAACCCAATCGATCCAGTGTTGCCAACAGTATGAAAAATCAATTTGAAAAAAGCAAAAACTTTTCTTGGGACAAAATGGCCGCCAGCGGCGCCGCCATATTGTTTTTCTATAGTCTATGGTCACCGGTCGACACTCGACTATATATGCAACAATAATGAAAAAAAATCTCGCCGCTATCTGTAAACACCGCGACACTATGACCACGCAAACGTGGGTCCAAAACCAATTTTTAATCCAAGATGGCGGCGCGGCCATCTTGTTTTTTTATTTTTTTCCAACTTTGACGTTCACATCTGCCATAGGCAATTCAAAGACAGTATGCGCACCACGGTCATGCTATACATTTTAAATTTTTTTTTTCGCGAAAAACCGCCGCCATCTTGGATTTTTTTTATTTTCTCCCCGTAAAGCTGCTTTGATTAAAAAATTAAATACCCTAAAATAAACATTTCTACCAAAATCACCCCCCAACTACCCGAAAAAAACCCCCGATGAGTGAGTCAGTGAGTCAGTGGTAATCGAGCTTTATATAATATAGATAGATAGATAGATAGATTTAATAACTTTATAGTGTATTTATGATGTGAAACTGCTTTGAGAGTGATGGTTACCTATAAGAGACTGTGCATTGTGTAATAGTATTAAGGCTATAATTTAAGATTTATTTTGATGTAACAGTCGTTGGTAATCTAAAATAAATAAATAAAAAAAAAAATAAAAAAAAAATGTATAATTTTCGCATCGAACTGTACCTATTTGGATACACAGGGTAAAGAATGGCTAAAGCAATAACCACTGCACCGTTCGTATCTTTTATGGTTTTTGTAGAGCGATATTACTTAAGTGTTTTGAGAATGGACCAGTTTATTGCATGGTAAGTGAATTCACAGTTCTGTACTCCACTATTTACGAAGTTGAGAGGAAATATTGAAGTGCATTATAAAATATAGATATAATAATAGCCTCCTGACCGAACTTCGACCTCGTCATCTCCGAAGAGATTACCAAGTAACTACGCGCGATATATTTAACGATTATAAGACGTGTGCACGCAAACACATCTGAGTTTGGGAATGCATATACCTAACTCTCTATTTTAAACTAAACGGTTGAATTTAGTACACCAAGTTTCTCTTTAACAATCTCAGCGTTCCCAAGGAAATGAAACTTTTGAACCGCAAACCACTACAATATTTTATTTTGATCAACGCGTTAAGTTTTACCGAAATTACCATTACGAATATTCTTGTCTTGTAATAAAATTCAACTTTCGCCATTACTTTCATCTCAAATTACCTTTTGAAAACAAACGTCTGAATCGTAACCTATTTGTGAACCAAGTTTTTCGTTGGAATTAATTAAGAGCCTACTAAAAGGGTATTTTGTTATGCTGTACTAATTACAGCTTTCTGTTGTAGTAATTCTTCAATGAAACCATGATTTAAAATACCCCTTTAATGACTATGCTCATCAGACTAAATAGTATTTGCTAACGGGCCATATAATACGAGTAAAACCGACTTCAAAAAATAGGTGGAGGTTCTCAATCCTTTCGACATTTTTTTTGTAGTTTATTTGTTACCACTTATCTCCAAGAACTGTGTACTGATCTAAAAAAATATTTTTTTGTTCGAAAAAGTTGGTCCCATTGTAATCACATTGAAGTCGGTTTTTATTTTTGCTAAAAATGCTGGTATCTTATATCTCATAGTAGATGGGCATTGTGTTTCTGTATCATGTGTTTCAATTTCCAAAATCAATCATATTGTACTAGCTGTGCCCGCGGCTTCGCCCGCGTTCATGTAGTAGCCTATGTTACTCTCCATCCCTTCGACTATCTCCACTTAAAAAATCCCGTCACTACGTCGCTCCGTTTTGCCGTGAAAGAAAGACAAACATACAGACAGACAGACAGACACACATTTATAATATTAGTATGGATACTCTGATGCGATCGCCAACCCACGTGCCCAGCGTGGCGATTATGGGTATATCCTCCAGATGTTTGCCCTAAGTGGCGAACTGGAGAGGCCTATGTCCAGCAGTGGACTGCGAAAGGCTGTTGATGATGATGACTCTGATGCTAAGGTATGATTAACGTATTATTTAAATTTATTTCAGTGATCGAACATATGGTAACAGAAAACATATTATTTGGTAAAAGAACTTATGGTATTGCTTACAAAGGAAACGCGAAACAATCCCAACTGCCCTTGGCACGCTTCAGTATATTTCTTATCCGTGTCGTCTCAAATTCTTCCTGAGGATTATGCAGGATCCTTTCCATCGCCGTAAGCACAGATTACGCTGAGAATTTTAATAAACCGGCCCAACATTTCGTAGTAGACACGAGAACGAATAATACCGCTTTGGTTTTGTCGCTCCGAATGTTAAATTGCTTTTTTTTATTTGTATTAGAAGGATATTTAGTTTTTTCTTTATGGTAAAACCGCAATTGTGGCTTTCTTTCGCATAATAGAAAATGAAAAAAATCCCAACTCGCTGAGCAACGGTCAAGTAACAATTACCCCAAAATTACAATTGTCAATGGGGGAAGATGTTCAGCAGACGTTTGCAGACATCCGTCTGCTAATGAGATTAACATCATAATCTGTAGTATTTTCGTTGTTCTGATATCTATAACACAAGTGCTTATACTTAGAATCGAAGCAATGTATGTGATAATGTCTAACATTTATTTCTTTAAAAAACAACGCAAAGAGCTCCCAGAACGCAACAATAACTCAATCGTCTACAAAAAAAAGTTATTACAGGTCTTTCATAAAACAAACATCACGGTCGCTTTGCAGGCAGGTCTAAATCATGACGTCTCAGGTAAACCGGCGAATATATCATCCGAATAGCAGAAAACGTAATTTAATCTTGGAGCCTTATTGTTTATGGGCCCCGAGGGGCTATTGTTGTTACATTAAAATTCTGTTAGATTCTCTTGACATTTTGATGCAAGAAAATAGTGCCTAACATGTTGTTGACGATAAAAAAAAGGAAAAGAGAAATGGGAGGCTAAAAAGTAAATTAATAAAAATTTAACATAAAACTCAAATAAAAGTCTTTTCCAATTTTTTTAGAGTTATTTCCAAAAACATAAATCAACGTTCCACCTTTTCCATGGGTGTCGTAACAATCAACTAATGGTATGAACCCAAATCTTAAAGTCTAGATTTAGTACATTATTCCACTGTTTTTAGTGATACCCTGGTCCCTAGAGGTAGTATTGTTTCGAACAGTACGTCTGTGAGCCATCGTTCGGTCAATTATTCAACCGCCAAGCAACAATGTTTGCATAGCTAGGATACTGAGATCCCGTTGGATCCAAGGGAGCCGGGAATGTTTCGTCCACGCAAGATTAGGTCAGGTGTTTGGTGAATGCTAATGGGGACAGCATGTAACATGTTGTAGTGTATTTGCGCGTTGTAGATATAAATGTAGGGTGTATTCGGTGTAGAATTGAGATGATTGTTAAACTGTGGCTCATTGTGAACGGTTTTATACGTATTTTAATGTGGTTTTAGGCGACTGAGACCACTAGATAATTGGGACCGCGGTCACAGTTGCCTGATTATTCCACTTAACTTGCTCGTGCATAGAAATAATATTCTGCTCCATCATTAGGTAATGTTTAGATCGGCTTGTTTGTACTTGACATCGAAAGTAATTAGCAAAATTCAATTGTGTCTAGACCTTTAATTCGCAAGTTGAAATATATTTTCCCGATTCATTTATAGTCTGTAGAAAACAGCAAATTAAAGCATGTTACATTGCTCCTATTTTATTTTTTTAATTTCCTTACGTTCTTAAATAAATACTTTAATAATAATAAAGCAATTAAACGTGACATAGAAATATATTTCTATGTCACGTTTAATTGCTAACAACATTATAATATAATCGACTAGCTGCGCTCGCGACTTCGTCCGCGTGGAATAGTTATTTTTTCCCCCTTTTTTACATGTTCCATTATTTCTTCGCTTCTAATAGTTGCAACGCGTGATGTTATATAGCCTAAAGCCTTCCTCGATAAATAGTCTATTCAACACTAAAAGAGTTTTTCAATTCGGACCAGTAGTTCCTGAGATTAGCGCGTTCAAACAAACAAACTCTTCAGCTTTATAATATTAGTTAAGATAAAGTTACATAGCCGTGTAGTCTGACACACGCGGTCAGTGACATCGTACCGGGAGGGTACCCCTACGTCCTCCCGCGGTGTGCCGCCATCCTCAGGAATCCTCATATGCGTCAAGACATTCTTGACGTAAAAAATAGGCTCATCACCAGCCTACACACGTCCACTGCTGGACATGACAATTGTCATTTGGGGAGATTTTCCTTATTTACCACATTTGGCTGGCCAGGGTTCGCCACTTAGGTCTGAAGGATCTACCCATAATCGCCACACTGGGCAGGCGGCTTGGCGATAACTGGGCGTAGCTTATCGCTCCGGTGACGCTGTCATCTGCCTGTGGTATTTGACTATTTAGCTACGCCTTCAATTATGATGGTTATACCAAGCCACCTGTCGCTCTCTTACATCCCTCCACCACAGAAGCCACATGGACAAAAAAAATGTAAACGTTATAAGGCGAAAATCGTTATAAGGCTCTAATCATCCTAAAATGCGATGTGCCCGTTTTTATCTCATTATCTTCAAACTCCCCATTACCATACAAAATACAAGCCCGCGTGTGGTCCTTGTCTCAAGCCCACTAATTAGCTAAAGTGGATACTTTATGAGATTCTACGCACAGCATATTGTGCTTAATAATTTAAGCGAAACTTTCCAGTCGGGCCCAATACCACAGAGATTAGATAAGTTGCCCTATCCGCGTAGTTTCCCTCGGTTATTACTCGGTGATTACGTAAATTAATTACATTCAACCCTAAGTACGACGAAGCGAGCATCGTTGAATATTTAATTGAGCATTGGCTAACACTTGTGTGTCTAAGAATAAATATCGACTTGGGACTATGACTCGGCAGAGTCACACCGGCAGAATACGGTCTCGGAATTAATAAGTTAGTTATTTTTGCGTTGTGTTTGAAATTCGGCTACATGAAGGAAGCGTTATTAAGCGAAAATTACGCTTCTTGTATCACGTGGTCGTGTTAAACTATCGTCCCATCGGATTATGAGAGTGAAGGAACAGATAATGTACCTGTGTTTGCATTATATGCACTGTGAACGAAAGAAAGAAAGAAAAGACGTTTATTCAGTGACTACATAGAAGAACAAAACACAATAAAATGATACCGAAAGGGACAAAATGCTCAGCATAAATGTCTTGGCGACAAAAATTGGATCGTATTATTATTCTTAAATCGTCAGTAAGCGTTATCATCATCATCATCAGCCTATTGCAGTCCACTGCTGGACATAGGCCTCTTTAGTTATTCGCTATAATCATCAACACATCACCGACTGGACATAGGCCTCTCTAGTTTTTCACCGCTTTGGTCAAACACCTGGAGGCTTTGCAGGCGGGTTAGCGATCGAGTTCAATATAATTACAGTACCTTTCCTCGGAGATGAATCCCGAGTTGTCCTTGTCCCACCGCGAGAGTGCGGCCACCAGAGTCTCCTCAGAGTCGAGCTCCAGAGTCTTGTACCCGAGCAGGTTGACGAACCCGTCGAAGTCCAGCGGATTGGGCGCCTGTGAAATAGTACCCGTGTATTCAAATCTAATCAAATAATAAAATAAATATCAGAAAACATCACATACATTGCTCCGATCCCAAACTAAGTAGCTTAAGCACTTGTGTTATGGGGTATCAGAACAACGAAGGTACCACAAATACATACTTAAATACAAATATAAACACCCAGACACGGAACAAACACAAGTGTTCATCACACGAATGTTTGTCCCGGGTGGGAATCGAACCCACGACCCTTGGTTCAGAAGGCAGGGGTCACTACCAATTGAGCCACCGAGCCAGTCAATTAATGTTCGAGATACATACTAAGTTAAAAACAAATAAGTCAGTTAAAAGCCATAGTACATTAAACATAGAACCCTAGAAAGTCGGGATCAAAAGCTTATTCAATATTAATTGAGATTGAAAGAGAAAGGTGAATGGCCCCAAGTTATTTATTTTTACGTGTAATGCAGGGTTTGTCACGATATTTTAATTCACCGTAAGTTGAAAAATAATGCGTTAGTTACCATAGAAATATTTTCACCGGTTCGTATCGATCGTAGGGTGTGGGCGCTCTAAAAGCATAGATGAAACGTATATACGTACAAGTACATGTAGATTTGAAATTTAAATTGACTATTTCTAAATTCACGCGTAAGAAGTCGCATTGGACGCTAGTATCTTGATATAAGTACGTATTCACCTAAAGATCAACTCCTAAATGTCTTTTAGGTGTAACATCACACATATCAACTCGGAAGCGTTATTTGTATGAAACTCGTTTATTTGTATGAAAGTTTCTATTGAAACGCACTAAGCTAAATTGAAACGATTGGCCGTAATATAAGCACGACAACCGGTCTGGCGCATGGTCAACTAGGTAGCTACGCTTAGGGTCGTCCCCGCTCTTACGTTCGTCGTTCCCGCGCTTACGGCTTATCATCCCCGCGCTTACGCTTGTCCACCGCGGCGCTTATCCCTGTCCGTCATTTCAAACGTTCGCCTTCAAACTGATCTGGTGCCAGCAACGTCAACATACAGTCGACGTTGCTTAGCTGTAGGCGAGTCGACGTATCGTTACTGCTGATCGGCTTTGGTTACATACTTACGTTGGGATAGATAGATAGATAGATATTCTTTATTGCACAAAATACACAATTAGTACAGAAAAGGTGATACAGACATCTTGTGGTACAATCTAGGCGGTCTTATCGCTAGTAAGCGATCTCTTCCAGACAACCTTCAGGTAAAGGAAGTGTAGATTTCTGAAGAGAGGGGCAAAGTCGTGCAAACTGTTTCAATAAATATTATAGCTATATATAAACAATAATTATAGTATATAATATATAAATAAACACATCTATAATATATCATATTTTTAAAACTTAATATACACATACACACACATAATAAAATAAATAAATACATACAAATAATAAATACCATAAAAACAGAAAGGACAGTGTTATTAACGGGACAGGAGGTAGGATTTTAGATGAGACTTGAAGGGATGATGCGTATCACGCTGCCGCATACTGGTTTCTGTTCTACCCGAATCTCTGCAAGTTGCTTGCCAATTGGCGACACTGGAGGTGTGAGTCCCACACTTTTCCATCATTTATCAAATAAATGTTATAAGTCCTACTAATATTATAAGTAACCTAATACAAGCCGGAGCTTGTACTATCAGTCTTAACTGATAGACTTACATAGATACTTTTTTTTTGGAAATAAATACATAAGTATCATACATTGCTACCACTTGTATAAACGCAAAAAGATGTTTTGGATGGATGCTTCTTACTCATTTGGGCGTACTTTTCGACATTCTATGTAGTTAAAATTTTGTACTTTGCATTTTTTTTTACAATATTAATCCTAAGCTAAGCTGTTTTCCTCGTATAATCATTTCATCTGGTAAACGGAATTTCTCCCAATGCCCCAATGTTGTTATAATTTTCTTCATCTAATACGCTTTACGAGTTCCACAAACGGTTTTTGTGTCTTACTTTTTCAGCTTTCTTCTTAAACTCAATTTGTTATAATCACAAGAGTTTTACGCTAGGATGAAAATTGTAAAATAACAAACAATGTTTCGGTGCAAAGCGAAGCAGTTTGATAAAAATGTTAAATGTTATTGAGTTGTCTGGAATTTTAAAAATACACAGGTATATTATCATAAAGAACGTTCAATGCAGGTTGAAAGTACTTTTAAAGGTCTCTGCCCACTACACCGTATCATACCATGACCGTGCTATGAACGTGTCAAGCACGGAAGGTAATACGATACGGCTTGCTTTGCCCACTGGAACGAGTCGACGGCGTTTAATGCCCGTATGATGCCCGTATGATGCCCGTATGATGCCGGTATGGTGTCCGTATGCAACCCGTATGATGCCCGTATGATGCCGGTATGGTGTCCGTATGCAACCCGTATGATGCCCGTATGATGCCGGTATGGTGTCCGTATGCAACCCGTATGTATGGAACAAACATGGTATAACCCAGGTAAATTGAAATGATATAAGCTCTTATGTGTGCATCTAAATATTTGTGTACAATTAAATTTGCTAAACTCAGAGAAGGCATTTGAGACGCGTTTATAACGGTCCTTATACGCGGTTATAACCCGTATTATCACCGTTTTGCTGCCGGCACGCATCGGTTTGGCACCGTCGCGTGCCGTGCGCGGAGCGTACCGCCACCGGCAAAATATTCTCGCCGACAATTCTGAACTGTCCGTGCATGGCACGCGACGGTGTTGGTCGGTGACGGAACGGTCTAATGGGCATCGTCTCATAGTTTTCAATACAAAGAATACTTTTTTGTCTGTTACGTTCATAGCACGGCCATGGTATGATACGGTGTAGTGGGCAGACTCCTTTATATTGCAAAAGAGCAATTTCACTTACAACATATTTTTTTATGAAACGTTATTAGAAAATATATACTTGCAGGTGGGGATCGAAGTACCTAAAAGAATATTTAATATCCCACTAATATTATAAAAGCGAAAGTTTATTTGGATGGATTGATATAATGTTTGATTAGAATTAAACTTAAGAGTAATGTTGTAGATTATACATCAGATTGAAACAATAGGCTATAATTAGTATGTCATTTCACGTACCAAATTTCCCGTGGGTAACATGGTTACCGTACTATGGTGTTTGGATATTCAATTCTGTTTGCAAACATCCAATTCTTTCTAATATTTTGTGTAGATCAGATATCAACAACATCAACAGTAGGAAAGGATCCGGATTCAAATGCCGGCCAGATCATTCCAGGAAAGTAGAGGAGTCATCTGCGGCTTACCTAGCTACCCTACCAGTTGATGCGGCCAAGCTTCGGCGTTACCCGTGTCCATGCAACTTGCTGCCCGCTGGCGACACAGACGGGTTTAGTAGGTATGCCCTTCCATTTCGGAAGGTGTGAGTCCCATGCCATCTCCTCCCGGAGGTGGCATGACGCAGCCTAACGCTTTCCCTTCTAGAAAAAAAAACTACCCCACCAGTTGTTGACCACAGACCGCACTGGCGGTTTAGTGTGTATGCTCCATTCGATGGGGCATTATTTTAAACATCTAATAATACCTAACGATTCTTTGAACGAATCACACATACCTCAGCCAACATACTCCTCACTGCTTGCTCATCTACCCGCTCTCCGAGACTGACAAGTGTCCCACGCAAGTCGTTGTGATCAATGCAGCCATCCCCATCCAAGTCAAATAGTAAAAATGCCTGTAATAAAAAAACAAATTGTCAACAAAAGTGCCGTTGGTTACTTGCTCGTCGTTGTAGCGACTTAGACCTCGTCGTAGCGACTTAGACCTCGTCGTAGCGACTTAGACCTCGTCGTAGCGACTTAGACCTCGTCGTAGCGACTTAGACCTCGTCGTAGCGACTTAGACCTCGTCCTAGACGCCAGTGCGCAGAGCTTGTGGCGCGGGTGACGTCACGCACTACTTGATTAAGTTCATAGATTTGTGTGAAGCTTGTTTGGCGTGGGTGCCAGCTATGTAAAACGCGCGTGACGCCCGCGCTGCCCATATTGACAGCTCCACGGAGCAAATACCGCACAACTAAGCTATGACACGCTTTTTTAGAAGCGGTATTTCCAGACCGATACGACTCTTTTTCTTGAAGATTTGAGATCTTCAAGAAAAAAGCATACCTCTTTCTTAATAGCTGGCAGAGCAGCTGTAACTCCTGATGTTGCAGATATACATGGGCGGCGGGCATCACTTACCATCATGTGAACCGCTTATAATACCTTACCTTTACTAGTACAAACAGTAGGTACCTACAACCTTTCTATGAAAAGAAATGGAGTGCCTCAATTCTGCTGAGTCATCTAATTATTATATCGCTTGTTTCACGATTAAGCAAAATATTTTGTATTAGCTGTAATACCACCTTCGACGAATTAACTAGTTAATACCCACTCAGTATATAGGTAGGTACAAAATATTTATTTGGATTGTTAACACGAGCAAGAAACACCGATTCATTTTGCACATTTCAAAAACTCGCACAAACCGATTTGCCATTCATGGCACAAACGGCTAAGCTATGGAACTCTTTACTAGAATCTTTGTTACTCGAGAGTTATAAGTAATCTTAGGAATTTCAAGGCGAGAGTCAATTGGTTTTGCTTCGGCGATCGCCATGCTAGGCGCCTGCCTACGATGGGCTCACGAAAGAAGGGCGTAGCTTGTCGCTAGCCATACCTTCGTTCGCTTTAAGCGCTTTTGTTTATAAAATAAATATAGGTAGAGGAAAAAAAGATTTTTTGAGTTGAACTCAGTTACCTCTTTCAGTTCAAACAGTTTGTTCTCGTCCAACTCGGCTAACACATTCTCAGGTATGGAGAGAGCTTCTCTCGCTCTCGAGGCGGATCTTGACCGTTGCGTCGGAATCGTTATTTCAGAGCCACTCTCGGAAATTATGGACCCACTGGAAGGAATAGAGAGTATCCATTAAGTCTGGGATATTTTCAAGCGAGCCGCTGTGAATATTTGATAACGTTTGAAAGTAAATCCGTTCATTGAGATATCTTGTACACGTTTAGAATGCGAGAGTCTTATAGAGAATGACAGGGATGGTAAAAATAAAACAGTACCGGATTATTGATCGAATTAAGTTTTGAGACATATAAAATGATTTATGGTCTACGACTTAACTATATGCATCGTGGGGAAAATATAGATACTTTAATATAATCACCGAGACCGGTGTGAAAATAGCATAAAATTTAGCTCCAAACTCTAATACAATTAAGGTATTAATGAAGGTTGTATTAATTATGTATACCTACTGTCTGTTAAAGTGACAAATACGAGTACAATCAATTTATTTTGTTTTAAGCTTTTCTTGTCACTTGTAATATGATTTCCCCATGACGAAAGCCAAGCGTTTTATTATTAGTGTTTTCATTCAATTATGCCGTAACATTGACTTGTAGGATATGAATATCTAAGAAAAAGTTATATCAAATAATACCGAACCTTTTATCTGTTATGATAAAAAATCAAATAACGGCATCTATTAATTAAAAGATGCCAGAAAGCTATAATTTCATTACACGCAATTAATCAAAAATTAAACCTTTACAAAATAAAACGTATTTAAATAGAACACGGAAAGTAGGAACGAACCGAGTAAGAGTTTTGTTTTAATAAAAAGTTCTTTGACAGGGTAAATATTTGGCTGAACGCCTTTTCAATCAGTGCTCAATAAAACATTTTGGTACAAAGGAAAAAGCCTTGTCCCTCAAAACCTTGACCCGGCCCCAAAGGAAATTAAAAATTACAAATAAAGAGTGGTATTAAGGAGCTTAGGAGAAAAATGTATTTTTATTTTTATAAACATTCATCGGATTTCTGGATTTTGTGGGATGTATTTGTTTACATTTTCGTTTTGCTTCGAATGATGATTCACTTTTGCAGAAATAAATAGATTTCTCAAGAAAATATAATGTAATGTTAGGTAGACATGTATAAATAATACTCGCCTAAGTTTCGGCCACAATGGTAAATCTCTCCAAGGAGAATAGCCAAGTACGCAGGAGATATTAAAGTGCATGGGATGTAAAGGAATGCCCTTTCAGTTTTACGCTCTAAGCCATCCTCATCTGCCCGTGGCGCATTCTGCTGAATAACAAATGAGGTTATGGGGAAGTAAGTAACTGGTGGCGGTATAGCCATCACGATTGAGGGCGTAGCTAAATGACACAGGTCGATGACGGGCAGCAGCGTCACTGGTAGAAGCTACGCCCCGCGATCGCCATCCCGCCTGCCTAGCGTGTCGATTATGAGTATAGCCTTTAATTGCTTGCCGTTCCATAGTTTAGCGTTCGAACTAAGAATGTCTGAACGAGCATTCGGTCCGATGCCTCCTAATTACCTGCTATGTTGTTGAGTATAAAAATAGCTTTTTTATACAAACAGAAATGTAACAGATTAATCATGTTTTAACGTCCTTTAAAGATGGCAGTCTCGTATAAACAGATAATGCCGTCTGTCCGTTCGCTTGTAAATTCAATTTTGTTAAAATTCTCTGGTGAAGCACAGAATACAAAATGCTTAAAGAAAATGTTCTGTGTTATTCGCGTTAGCAAGAGTGCCCGTAATAGTATGGATGAAAAGGATGGAGGCAGCGCTCGAGAGGTGCTGTGCTTAATAAAAATATCTGCAAACCCTGCAGTGCAGTGCACATTTTATTGCACTGGCCATAGGTTTAGAAATATATGGCTCTAGTTTATGATGATAATGGCTAAAAGATACCAAAAAAAAGTATGATACTTATTACCGCCTACTTCCGACTAATCGTATTAAAAAAATAAACCTAGTGCTTACATTATACATATTAAACACTCTGACCAATGCAAACAGACAGGTTCATGAACACAAATGTTTGTACTGTGCGGAAATCGAACCCACGACCCTCAGAAGGCAGAGGTCACTACCAAATGAGCCATCGAGCCAATCAGAAAAATGGTTTTCCTGATGGTAATGGTTAAAACTTGATATAGGAATCTCTATGTAGTCGCTTAGACAGTGTTGCGTCGCCTAGAATCTTCTTATCTTTTAACAGTTGGTTTCCTAAGTTAACCTTATTGCGAATCAAACCCGGAACCTTGGGATCGTCCGCCCCTATGACATGAACGCGCCCTATACAATGCGCCATCTAGATAGATAGATACACTTTATTGTACACCAAACATTTGACTTATAACTAAATACAAGGATATATTAACGTACAAGTTAGGCGGTCTTGTCACTTTAAGGTAAGTCGTTGTTAACTAATTAAGAATTTCAGTATTTATCGGATGAGACAGAATTTATTTGGTAACGGCGTACAGAGGTACGGCCATTTAATAAACTCAGGGAAGAAATTGTCTGCTGTTTTACTCGTAGTATGATCTGCTCATAGTAATGCGATCCAAACCATGACATTTTTATATGTCTCTGGAAGTCTGGGCTGGTACAATTTTATGCAAAAATCTTACTATTGATATAATTGACATAATATCGGTTTCTTTAATAAGCTTGCAATATCGACCTACGTACGATAGTCCGAAACATGTCTAAGCAGAAAATAAGACAAGCTCCTCTGAGATCTAAAATACTTTAATTAAATACCAGGGTTGAACCCCGGGTCTTCGTCATATTATCTGCCTCCCCGTCCTTAAATAACTCCTGTTATGCAAAGATGTAAAGATATTGGTAAACTTATTATCTTACTATTCTATACAAATTTCTATATAAATAGAACGACTCAACCAAATTCGGATACTTTTTTGAAACAATAGTCTCAGCTTTAAACCCAAAGAAGGTTAGGCCCATTGGCCCAATAAAATTGAGAGAAAAGCTGTAAAAATTACGATGTAATGAGTAAGGGGTTAGGAAACGCAAATGGAACCGGTAAAGGTAGAGAGTAGAATAGGACGAAAGCGGGCTGGGAATGTTGATGGCAATAATATGGAGAAAAAAGGAACGGAGACGTGGAAGGGAACAGAAATAGGGATAAGGATTGGAATAATGGTTGGATTGGGGAAAGGGATTGAGCTTAGGATTTAATTCTATGGTGATGTGAAGTTAGCCGGCTATTACTTACATATGAAACATACTTACTCTCCGGCTGCTGAAACTGACTGTAAAAGATTTTCCTTGATTTTTTTTATGTCATCCTTCGCTGAATCCTCGGGTTTGCTTCGACGCCGCTCCCCTTTCGTTTTCTATTAAAATATTTAACGGTTGTTTAATGAAGATATTCAGGCAACATTAACATTACCGAATTGTACGGTACCTATACATAAAGGTACCGGAAATTAAAAGCAAGCAACTCCTAGAAAATGTTTCGTTGAGTTTAATGGTCGACAAATTTTATTGACCTCTTAGAGCTTGGGAGGGAACGAATACTCGTTTTAACCTGAACGTCAATTAAGGTTAAATCAAAAATAATTATTGTAGCGTTAAAGGATAGTAGAATTTTACTCGCTTTTTAGATAAACTATAGTCGTAGAATTTTTTCTACGTTCCCAAAATAATAATTCAAGTCAACAAAATTTTGTATGTTCAATAAGGGGCTTTATTTTTTATTTTCTATATATATCGTCCAATAATTGCAGTACCTACCTGTTAGATTGCTTGTTAAGTGCTTGTTAACTAACCGCAATGGGTCTTCTTTATACTTTACCTTTTAAATGTTATTTTCTTCAGTTTATGCATTTGTCAATTGTCTTTCCTTCCATAATCTGTGGTCACTAATTGTACTTTAAGTGACACTACTATTCTGTTAGTTTGAGCCTGAGCTGGTTTGCTTGATTACTTCCTACTCATTCTAAAGACTTTACAAAGCATAATATACCAGTCTTAATTCTCAATTATAAAGTCCTTAGAATCTCATAAAACCTCGTCAAATGGGATTTTAAAATCAAGTAGTTGTTGGGGTGCCTACAATTTCTACCTACTCGTACATTGTTATATGAAACAATACCCCTAGGTCTTTAGAGAAAACCGTGGAAGCCTCTACGCATGCCGATATTCCGACGATATTCTTTCCGCCAAAAAAATAGTATCGTAACAAGATATCTAAACACTTACCTTTTGTTTCTCCCCGCCATTATTACTTTGCTCATCCATGTTTAGGGAACTATCCAATTTCCTCCAATATTTACTCAAAGCACTTTCACATATGCTAGTTTTCTCACGACTGAGCACGGTGCACAGGTCGGATACACGACATTTTAAATTATGTTTGCGTAGAATTATGTTGCATTTAACAAAATAATTATTTATTTCGCTCGGATGCGCACAGATTTCAAGATTAGTTGGGATGTTTGCGTCGACTAATTAATCTTTGGCCAGAACTGCTCTAAGATTCCAGGTCAACGAATTGTTTGTGCCTCGTTTACATGTTTCACTTGCCTGCAAGTGAAAGGGCAATTGGCTCGGGCAGTCTGTTGTGGGGTTGTTATGTGCTTTGTGCTTAATAGGACATCTGAATGCTATTCCCGGATGGAAAGTAGTTGTTGTCGTTTGGTATTTTCTAAGTTTTATAATGGTGTGATGAAAGTTAGGAGTAGCATATTGTTATATGAAGTGTATTCGAATTTTGGTTACGTTACTAGTACCCATAGTACAAGCTTCGACCATAGCACTATTGGACATGGACCTCTCAGTTGTTGGCCACTTAGGGGCAAACATCTGGAGATAAAACACATAATCGCCACGCTGGGCCGAGGCGGGTTGACATCGTAGGGCGTAGCTTCACGCTCCGTGACGCTGCTGCCCGTCACGGTCTGTTGGTATTTAGCTACGCCTTTAGTTGTGATGATTATACCCGACACCACAGGGACAGTCCGGTGATGATGACAAGGCCGCCCTGGCCATCATCGTAGTCATTTAGAAAAAAAAAAACAAAAACCGACACCAGGTGGTTGCTAGCGCCTCCTTTTTATTCGGCAGAATGCACTACGGGCGGCTGTGGTTGGCTTGGAGCAAAAAGAAGATAGGCCGCCTTTGCATCCCAAGCAGACTATTTGAACATTATGTTACATTTATTCCATTTGCATACCCAAACCAACTACTCTTTAAGTGAATATTAAACATTCACGTCCTTTTAAATTAAATCTAGATTTAAGTTTATTATTTAGATATACATTGTATACTATAAATTAACTCTATCTCTAATCTATCACATCTTGATAATATTGAAGAAAACTAAAATCGGAGAAAACTCCTGTAGCCCTGTATTACGGCTACACGGCAATCCAAGTTCTGCACGAAACGAATGTGGTTATTTTTAATAGTCACACACATTTCCGCCAGTCAGACTTAAATAACCCAAGCGTCTTAAACCGCAGTAATCGAAAGTGCTAAGTGAAATTAGTTTTGCACAGTTCCAATAAATTAACCAGTATATGAACTACCGTAACGCTCGCTAAATTTACAACCGAATGCAGTAGCTGATGGATTTACTGCAGCCCAGTAAATGCAATGATGCAGCAATCAAATGCCTAACATTATTAGATTCATTCATAGATGCACCACTTTTAGATCCATTTACATATCTTTGGAAGTTTATCTTAATTTCTATTGGGCGGGATATAAGTTATGGTGATAGGGATGTAAGGGAGGGACCTAAAACCCTTTCGCTCTCAAGCCATCCTCACCTGCCCGTGGTGCACCCTGCCGAACAACAAATGAGGCTCTGGCAAACCGACTGGTGGCGGGTAAAACCATCACGATAGAAGGCCGTAATATCACATACCGATGACGGGCAGCAGCGTCACCGGAGCAAGAAGCTACGCCCTGCGATCGCACAACCCGCCTGCCCAGCGTGGCGATCATGAGGGTATATCTTCCGGAAGTTTTGCCCTAGGTGGCGAACAAACTGGAGAGGCCCTAAGTTCCAGCAGTGAGGCTGCAATGTAATTGGATGATGATGATGAAGTATGTTATGATAATCTCTAATGTCGAAATTTCAGGCGTATCTAACCGTCAATCTTATCGGAGACTAAGTCTCAACCTCAGTCTGCAAACAATCCACTGCTGGAGATAAGCCCTCCCTTCAATAATAATTGGTCATTTGAAGGGATTTGCGTAGTCACCACGCATAGCAGACAAGCGGGGGTTGGCACCGCAGTAGGCTTTGCTGCCTGTTTCCTGGGGGTGTAAGGGAGCGTCCTAACATCTTTTGCTCCAAAGCCAACTTACCTGCCGTGTGCCATCCCTGCCGAATTACAAACGAGGCGCTGGCAACCGAACTGGTGGCGGTATAGCCATTACAATTCAAGGCGTAGCAATATACCAACAGACCGGTATAGACAGCTAAATTCTTATTAATAAATTTAGCTATCCAACTCATTGTGAATACTTTCTCTAACGAAACCAACTGTATCTACATAAGTACTCGTCAAATATTCTGTCTGCAGATCGTAACAGCGAGCATTTTCTGCTGATTATAAGAGATAAATTTCACATAGTCACACCGACTGTATGTTGGTTCATCTGGACGTTACGAGTGACGCAACTGACTGCAGTTGGGACACTAATTGGGTAATTAAACAAAATAATAGTTACCATTTGATCTGATAAACATATTTTGCTAGATTAATCTGCATTTCCTCATGAGTGAGTCAAGGGCAGTGGGCATTTTATTGCCTGTAATGCCTCTGATGAGTCATATTTTGTGATTAGAATGTAATTCGGCTAAACTGCTCGGTCCCGCCGTGACCTGCAGTGAATGACAGTGATATATGAAATAACTATTAGCTAATGCCCCGCGACTTCGTCCGCGTGGGTAAGAGTTTCATCCCCTATTTTACCCCAAGGGGGTAGAATTGATCAAAATCCTTTCTTAGCGGATGTCTACTTCATAACCTCTACCTGAATGTTAAATTTCAGCGATAGATTTTTATGTCAGTCAGTCACCTTTGAGTTACATATAACAAAAAATACATATATTAGATAGATAAAGATTAATATCCTTCTTAATTATAGCCTACCTGTTAATTTGATGTATGAGCTATATTCTATAAAGTCTGGTTCGAGTTCGTACCATGCTTTAGCGTGAAAGAGTAATAACCATCCATCCTAATATACTAGATTAGTAAGATAAAGATAGTAAAATGATTGTTGTAGCGAATTAGATTTTCTCCTGCTTTCTATCAAGGCAGGGGAGGCGGTAGCACAATAAAAAAATATCAAAAAAGATACTTCATAAATTAAGCCCGTCTTTGCTAATTACATGAAAAGAAAAATTATGTATGGAGGTTCAATATCTTTGAAAGTTATGTTAATCTAGTATCTGGTGGTTTTTTACATTTATATTATACCAACTTTATCTAATCATCATGCACCTTTTACCAGTCCACCGCTGGACATAGGCCCTCTCCAGTTTTCGCCACTTAGAGCAAATCATCTGGAGGATATACCCATAATGCCACGCTGGGCAGGCGGGTTGGCGATCGCAGGGCGTAGCTTCTTGCTCCGGTGGACGCTGCACTGCCCGTCACCGGTCTATAGTATAAGCTACGCCTTCAATTGTGATGGTTTACCGCCACCAGTCGGTTGGCCAGCGCCTCGTTTGTTATTCGGCAGGGATGCACACACGGGCAGGTGAGGTTGGCTTGGAGCGAAAAGATGATAGACTCCCCTCCCTACTATCCCTCTAATATACAATCCCCAAGATTTTCACGTAAATAAAGATTAGATAATCCAAAAGCATGACATGAAAGCGGCAGAATGAAGCGAACCTGCATCCCTTGTTTAGTAATACAGCGAACGCGTTTTTCTAGTATAAAATCGTTGTCCGATTTACAAAACAAAATCGATTCTCTCCGGCACGAATTTGCTTATCTAGCCCCTCTCGCGTTTTGCGGTGATGTTAACTATTTAATACAAGTTGACTTCGATGAAACCGAATGCACAAAGACAGTCTACTTCTAATTATAAATAGATACGTCACAATATCGCAAAGGATTTTCCTGTTGATTCATTATTCAAACGGACTGAGCTTTGTTTGAAATTGTCCAGTTTAAAACCTTCGTTTTGTGATATATGATTGGTTGCCATTTACACACTAGTGTGCAATCAACAATCAGCTCCTTGCTGTCCAACGAACGCCGTAGCCTACAAGTACAAATTAAACTTACTGCAGACGCCAACCCGCCCGCCAATTGTGGTGACAATGGGACAAAATCCCCCAGATGTCACTTGTCATAGCCTCTCACAATTGTCATTGGAAAGAGGTCTATATCCAGCAGTGAACGCCTGCTGCTGATGATGTTGATGATTGATGATTAATGTTTGCACTAGATTATGATACACGATGTTTTTATCGCCAAAGCCGTCACGAATCTCGTCTGCTAATGTAGCTGTAGCCATCTTGACCACGAGTATATGCTGTCTATCTGTATCTAAATGTTAAGGATGTTTGTTTCAGGTCAGTTTCTACCTTTGTTACTTATCTTAAGGGAGTCACGAGCTAGCTCATCAGATAGTAAGTCATCAGATATATTCTTTTAACACTTCCTAGATCATTTTGTTACCGAATGTAAGTGGGGTAAAGTGCCCTCAGAACCCTAATCGAACTGTCTATTTCGTTATTGCTCCGCGAGAATATTACCGAATCCACGAACTCTAATATCTAAAAACGAAACGGTATACCTACAGCGAGAACTTGCGCAAGTATCGTTCCTAACATCTAGATTACAATACTCGTTAATCGAAACTATATTCGCACAATGTCGCCATTTCATTTGGCGTAATTGTACAAGTAACAACCGCGTAGAGCTCTTCCGTTTCGCCTACAGTCACCTGCCGTCGTTAACTGGCCAATTAAGCGAGGACCCGCGACATCTGTACCAAATATCTCTCTTTAGTGTTCTAATATGTCGACCTCATCGGAGCAGGCGAGTTCTTCTGAAGCTGGCGCCGTGATATTCCCGTTTATCGGGACGGAGCAGTTTTCCCGCTCATATCTAAACTAATATATAAAGAGGAAAGATTTGGATTGTTTGTTTGTTAGTTTGTATGTTGTTTGATTGTTTGGATACGAATAGGCTCCGAAACTACTGGACAATTGAATAATTCTTTCACCGTCGGATAGCTACAGTATCTGCGCTGACCATAGGCTAGTATTATATTATAAAAAAGTAGGGACCGTGCTAAAAACAGCAATAATGTAACCCAAATTTACCAAAAAGATTTAATCTACAAAAAAAAAGGAGATCCTTACATACGACGTCTCTTGGGCATCCGTTCCCATAGCATCCGAACTCGGTTATGACATCTAAATAATAAATTCTAATATGAAATCGTACTTTCACGTATAAACTACTGAAGGATTTGATGAACTTACAGGAATGTATAGTATGCATCAGATTTCCACACAGGCCTATAGATTACAAAGGGTATCATACATTTTAGAAATTTACAATTTCGGCAATATATGTTACATCCTTTTGAAATGACCATAGATACTTGTTTCATTTCTTGAATTTGTCAAGAAATTGTCATTTTGACATTACAGTACTGACATCGATGTAAATACGTAATAATCGGAAATCACACACAAACTAATAAATATTTGTGACCGTCGGCTTACTTTCAGGATAAAATTCTTCGGAAAATACTATAAGCATATTGCCCCCTATACCTAGCTAAAAATACGACCAACTTGAAAACACACCTCCGTGTTTCTGCATCAATGCTGGCTATCAGCTTGGAGGCTCCTCATTTGCAAAAATCGGACTACATTTAGGAATAGGCACAGTCGAACAGATCTAGCATTAATCCGAGAACAAGGCATACCTGAATCATAGCATGAACGCCTCTAAGAACCCAAAAAATATGATTGGCATCTTTCAAGGTTTAGGAAGGCTCCACATAATGAAAACTGCGAATCTGTGCATGCATAAATAATATTTTCTTTTCCTAATTCGAGGTTATAATTTCTGTCCCCTATACTAATGTATCTAATTTATGTATGTATTTTTAGCTACAAAATAGTTTATTACGCAGGGGGTAGGGGATTGATTTGTGTCCGAACCGTGGTTCGATGTGAGGGATCGGCCTTTCAATCTTTTTCGCTCCAAGTCAACATCACCTGCCCGTGGTGCATCCAGCGAATACAATCAAAGCGCTGGCAGCCGACTCTGGGCGGGTATAACCATCACAGATGACGGCGTAGCTAAATATCACAACCGATGACTGGAGCAGCGTCACCGGGGAGCGTGAAGCTTCGCCCTGTGATCGCCACCCACCTGCCCCACGTGGCGAATATAGAATCTATGTCCAGTAGTGGACTATAATAGGCTGATGAGTTGAATTCGCATGTCGGAAGAAAATAGCGCTATTAAATTAGGTATTGCTTTTGGTCCGGCATCAATATCGCTAAAATCATTTCAAGGTCATTTCATGACGGTACAAGGATGGAAACAAAGCCCTACGGAATTAGATAACGCAAGACCCAAACTAAAGGTCGTCCCATATAGGCATATGAGGTACCTGACCAGTACTACCCAATATAAGTTGGATATGTGGAATCCCTTCAGACGATCGGTGTCTGCACGGGGATTGCAGACACCGAGTGTGCGGGCCACTAGTTATCCCGCTAAACCCCACGGTGACCACCATCGCGCCCCAGCCCAGGGGAGTCTGGATCCTCAGTATGAGACTACCGCGGGCTTCCCCCGGTAAGAGCATGTGCCGCACAACGGCTCGCCCACTGTGGCGCGTGAGCGCGCACCGGGAGCATGCTTCGTTCACGAAGCACGCCCCCTCCCAACGGAACCCCGTGCCGGGCGCCGACGACCCCGTGCCCGACGCCCCGGTCCCAGCGGCGGCAAAAAGAGTTCATCCGCCGCTAACTTCTACGGACACGGCCGCTCTCCTCGCACTGTGCCCCTCTACATGCCTGTCCTATGTAGAGGACACGCGAGACACGGTGCGGCCACCTACCTACCTGGCCCCTACGGCCACCTCTACGCAGGGCCACTAGCCCTACAATCTCCACACACGGCCCTAAGGCGTTGGGTCGCAAGAGGATAGGAGGACGGCAACGGAACACCGCGAGATCCCCGAGTAGCACTCTTCTTCCCTCTTGCGACCCTCGCCAAACAACAGCGCTAGCGCTGGTTG